>JBBMKE010401326.1:0-12456 GCA_037834125.1 Lippia alba | reverse complement strand
CTCCAAAACCAAAGCCTTGAAATCTAGATTACTACAACATCCAAGTATCTTGATCAAATTCCTATGCCTTATTGCTCTGAGAACACGTGTTTCTCTCTTGAAACTTTCGCTCAGATTTTTTGATTGCAAATTGAAAACTTTTTACTGCAACCATTAGCCCATTAGACAATGTTCCAACGAATACTGAACCGAAGCTCCCACTTCCAAGAATGTTGCTCTCGTTGAACCCAATGTTGCTCATTGGAGTTCAAAATAAGAACTTTCTCTCCAAGGACGTGATGACATTTGGCTCGAGGGTCCCACTTTGTTGCTTGTTTTTCTTCTTCTCACTATAAGAATCAGGAAAATAACAAACAAAGTTGCTATAGCAACACAAATAGGTGGTATAATGTATCTGTCAGCAGTCCTGAAAGTACTTCTTTTGGTATGTTTTTCAACACAAGGTGGAACTTGGAAACGGGTTGTACCACATAGACCGGAGTTGTTTGAAAACGATTGAGCTGTAAAATTTGAAAAATTACCACCTGTAGGAATTGACCCTTCAAGTCTGTTGTAAGAAACATTAAAGTATTCAAGATCAAACAGTCCCTCCAAATATTTGGGGATAATCCCTGAAAATTTATTGAAGGAAAGATCCAAAGATTTTAAACCTTTTAAATTCCCCAAGGACGTTGGAATAGACCCTTGAAATTTATTATGTGCCAAAGATAGCCAATCCAATGATTCTGCATTGTCAATAGAACTCGGGACATTCCCTGTGAACTGATTCCAAGATAAGTCAATTTGTTCTATAGCCTTAAAGTTTCCGATCTCAGATGAGAGAGAGCCGTTTAACTTGTTTGGGGACAAACTTAAGAACATGAGATCACTAAGGCTATACAAACCGGAGGGTACATTAGATTCCAACATGTTGTCATCTAAGTACAATTCTCTCAAGGATCTGAGTTCACCTATGCATGCGGGAATCACACCAGACAACGCATTTTTGCCCACGTAGATGAACCCTAAATCGCTTAACTGACAAATTTCAATAGGAATGTCTCGTTCGAGCTTGTTGTAATCAAGATACAACTGAAAGAGTTTGCTTAAATTTCCCAATGTTGGTGGGATAACCCCTGTCAACTCATTACTGTCAAGGTCTAAATCTTGCAAGTTAGTGATTTTTCCAATCTCAGAAGAGATAGGACCTTTAATTCCACAAGAAGATGCCCAAAAAGTATTAAGAGAATCAGATAAGTTCCCTATTGAAATAGGCAATTTACCGTCCAACAGATTTTTAGATATTTCTATATGCTCCAAATTTGGACAATTTATCAATGATGTGAGGAAGCCATGTTCCTTGTTTTGAGATTGTAATGTTATATTGTTTTCTGCAATTGCAACGATCTGCAAGAATCTTAGGTTGTCCAAGTTGGGTGCTGGACCGGAAAAATAGTTAGAACCCAAATCTAACAATATAAGATTAGTGACATTGTTGATGCAGTTTGGAATAAGTCCACTGAGCTCGTTGCTACTCAAATAGAGATCTTGAAGGTTGGGAAGTGAAAGACAAAATGTTGAAGGAAGATGGCCTGAGAACTTATTCATTGAAAGGTCCAATTGTTCCATTGTTGATATGTTGAAGATGGAAAGAGGGATGAGACCAGATAACTCATTGATGCCAACACCGAACCCCACAAGATTAAGGCTGCCAAGCTCAATAGGCAATACACCTACCAATTTAACATGTTAAGTGATTTGAAAAATGACAAGATTAATCATTGTGTATTTTCACGTGGGACGAAGTTTATTCATTCATGATGTAAGAAATCTTTGAAAAATTACATGGGAACTCTTCGTTATTCAAATAGAATATACAACAACAAAAATCTTGTTGTAGTCTTAGTACTTACAACTTATTGTCAACGTACCTGTGAAATTGTTGTAGTTGAACCACAAGTAGTTCAACATGGTGAGGTTTCCAATTTGCTTTGGTATGTTGCCTGAGAATATGTCAAAGATGTATAATTCTTCTGCATATATTTGAAGAAATTGTTGTCGCAAAGAGATATCGCAAGTTCCAGCTTATATACCTGTGAATTCGTTGTTAGCTAGGTAGAGGATTTTTAACATGGTGATGTTTCCAATCTGCTCAGGTATGTTGCTGTTAAATTTGTTATAATCCAAAAGTACAACCTGTAGGCGTTCACAGTCCAACACTCTGTCTAAAATATTTCCGGTCAGTAGATTGTATGCAAGGTACAAATTTTCCAGATTGGGGAGATTATGACAAACATTGGAAATTGGAATGTCTCCGGACAGCCTATTGTTTAGTAGACTGATAATCTTTAGAGAAGACATGTTGAACATGAAAGTTGGAATTTCCCCCGTTAGAGAAGCACCTTCTATGCTGAGATTTTCTAGACTCGAAAGATTGCCAAGTTCCGATGGAATTGCGCCTATAATATGAAAGTTTTCATTTTGTGATGTGCCTCAGAGGTAAAAGTATAATATAGTTTTTTTAGTTTTCTTCAATGGCTATTTAAGAAGTCTGTAACGTTTATTCTAAAGAAATGCATTTTACTTCCCCATATAATTAGAAATCCATCTTTTGTATTAAAAAAATAATAATAAAAGAGGGATAAATATTTTGAACATTCTGTATTATTGCGGTTTTTAGACTTTGCATCCGGAATTATAAAAACTCTACGTTTGCATTCTCAACTATTGTTTTGTTACAGATTGCAACCTGGTTCCAATGGATGTGTGACGCGAACACAAAATTTTTTCCACGTGTCACATGATGGTGCAACCAGGTTGCAATTTGTAACAAAATAATAGTTGAGGATGCAAATGTAGATCTTTTATAGTTCGAAATGCGAAATCTAAAAATCGATAGTACAGTATGTTCAAAATATTTATTAAAAAAAATTCAAAGGAATCCTAAACCCCTAAAGGAGGTAAGTGTTGCGCAATCTCAAATTCTTGTTTGATTTAAATACTCTTACTTTATGCTGTCTTTTTTTACACATGGTTACAAATTAATTTCATTTCTTAGACCATCAATTCAATGGCCGAATATAACAGTTGCAGCAAATAATATGACAGGTAAACGTGGTGGTGCTTATATTAATTTGTATTCACGTTGCCAAAGCAAATTGCGTGAATATTTCAAATTACACACGTCAGTTTTGCGATTTAACATCATTTCCATAACTATAGCCCGTTTCTCCTTTTAATTATTTACTAGTAAATGGCGCACACATGTTGGTGTGCAAATAACAATAATACTATTATTTAAATATATTAAAATATATTTATTTTATAATTAATTTTAATATAATTATTAAATTATAATAAATAAAAAATATAAAATGTAAAAAGAAAAAGATAAAAATTATACATTACATAAAATACAAAAAAGATAAAAAGAATAGGGTGAGAGAAAATAGATAAAATAAAAATATTGTTGAGGTGAGAAAATAAATAAATAAATAATTAATTAAAAAATAAGAAAATGTAAGAGAATAAAATAGATTAAAAAAATTTAATAAATAAAAAGAGAAAAGAAAAGAGAAAAGAGAGAAAAAAAAAGGGATATCAAACGGCTATAAAGAGAGTTTAGGAATAAAGTTAAAAAGTCAAGGGCAGAAATAGTGAGAGTCCAAGATACCACATCGGCCCTTGACACTTAATAATATAGTAAGATTAGTAAGAAACACGTGCGTTGCACGGATTATCCCATTTATTATTATTATTTTTTTTTGAAAAAGTTCAGTTATATTAATTTTTGGTTCTTGTTATGTTTGTTTGTTTATTATTATTATAATTATTATTATTATATAATTTATTGTTTTTACGGGAAATTATGAAAAAATTCCCAATTGTGGACTTAGTTTTGAATTTGCTCCCTAGGTTGAAAATTTTTTTAGTAGATGAGAATCAAAATTTGACTTTACTCCCCAATTTGTACAGCAAATACGACATATTACGATTTAGATACGCAAATCGTGATATTGCATATCTAAATCGCAATATGTCATATTTGCTGCACATATTGGAAAATAAAGTCAAATTTTAATTCTCATTTGGAGAGTGAACTAAAAAAATTTTCGACTTAGGGAGCAAACTAAAATTTTTTCAACTCATAGAGAGTTTTATAAAATTTTGTTTT
This sequence comes from Lippia alba, assembly GCA_037834125.1. Taxonomy (NCBI): domain Eukaryota; kingdom Viridiplantae; phylum Streptophyta; class Magnoliopsida; order Lamiales; family Verbenaceae; genus Lippia; species Lippia alba. The sequence goes on along the minus strand of JBBMKE010401326.1, from coordinate 8,303 downwards.
TACTATATTTTTATTATTTAAACATATTATTCGATACTCAAAATTGTAATTCTAGTATCATTATTTATTTTGTCCAGAACTAATAGTATTCCAAACCATTTTGCAATGTTTGGATTTGAAAACATGTATTTCTTATTGATTTTTTCAAACTTACAAGTAGAATATCTTAGTCTTTTTCTTTTTTCATAATTTTCTAAGGCTTAGTTTTTTCTTACTTCTCCTTCTATTAATATATAACCCTTAAGATGAATTTCAAAAGGAAAATTTTGGTAGATTTATATCTTGGCCTAATTGGGGTGCAATGTAACAAATTACTAAATTAATCGAATATTGATATTCAACATAAAAATTACGTTATAAGTAAACAACATAAATATAAAAGAAATCTTATGAAGACAAGTACAACATCATCAACAATTAAAATTGATTTACCTTTCTCTAGTATAATGAATACTCCTCAATAATTTTTACTATTTATATTCCTAACTTATCTTGCTTTCCAAAACTAAGTTCGAAAATTATAATAAATCAAAATTTTTTGAAGGGAGTTCCAAAATCAATAAAAAAACATAAAAATGAGAGAATTTATGTCAATAAATAAATAAACGATGATTTTAATCATAAATGAAGAGAATATAAAGAGTCGGAAGGATCGAAAAAGTTGATACATGAATAAAGTTAAATGTATTCAATAACATCTGACATGGCACAATAATATGTGGCCATGTGGCACGTCCATGCAGAAGCCACGTGGACCTTATGCCGATCTGAACGAACCAGAGACGACCACCAGGACAGAACATGGCAAGCGGGCACAACCAGACTAGCAGATCGATGCCCCAGATTGAGGCAAAACCTACGATCGATCTGGAGAGTCCATCGACCTCGATCCGTACTAGTGTGACGTCAACAAGCTAGCCACTTGAACAGGAAGTCCAATCAATCAGAAGTGGTCCTAGAAGGCAATATCGACTTGCAAATCGATTGTATACGTCACCAGACACCCAAAAACTGTAAAACATTCTTGTCGGGACATGTGTAACCATCTCATTCTCTCGGACAAGCATACTACGGCGCATTTACTGCCCGTCAGTTCTCGTATATACCCAAAGGGAAAAGAAGGTACGCTCGACCTCCCTTTAGCTAGCTCCATCGCCCGACAAACAGATCGACGATCCAACGCCATTAATGCACATTTGCGGTACACACACCACTGTGTTATTCGGCCAAGGCTATAAATACTCGCTCCTTGAATAGTAGTTGGTAAGCTTTTACTCCGCATTTAATTGCATTTATTTACTCTCTCTCTAAGTGAATCCAATACTGACTTGAGCGTAGGAGTGCCAAACTTGGGTAAAACCCCAAATCCCCCAAGTTGTCCTTCAGTTCACGTGTGTTAGTGCTTTTAGGTCGATCAAACTCAAACAAATTCTTGACTGATTGACACATATCTGACCTTTAGATTAACCACGTCGGATCGACTAGATCTGAGCCAAATCAGTTTGGCGCCGTCTATGGAAAACTCTCTTTTCCATCGACCTTGATAAAAGACTTCCACCTTTTTCTCTTTCTCTTACCTAGCTTAGTATGGTGAACACTCGCAATACCGCATGCAATGAGGATTTAGAGGAGGTTGCCAAGGGTGCGCATGATCACAACGCACCCCTTGGTAATGTTTCGGCCATTCCTCCCATCGGCGGGCCAGTAGGCCTTAATACAAGCTTCGTTATGCCTCAGAACGAGGCAGTTCCCAAGATCACCATAATTCAGGCTGATCATGGTGCATTCCTTGACCAATGGAAGGTCGAGATCAAGCGCGTCTAAGAAGAAGGCCTCGATTCAAGGCGACCCCCGAGCTGCCGAGGGCCAATCTCACTACCACCATCCCTAGCCCAATCATGGGCAACACATCGGGCCCTCTCATTCCATCCGTGCAGGAACATCGTCCCGTATCTTCTCCAGCCGGTGAATGGTTGCCCCGCTCAGATCATATGGGGGTTTTCTCTCCAGCTTGGCCAAGACCAGGGTCCAGGGTTCGCTCCTCCTCCACTGCCACCCGGAGGAAGTAAAGTGGACCCACAAGAAGGCCATAGGGAATTGGACCACCCCAGTCGCCAAAATAATGGCAAACACGTGGTCGACGTCGACCACGAGAAGTATAATGATCTCCGCACGTGGATCCCTGCCTGATGACTCGTGCTGAAAACGAGCAAGACCAGTACGTTGATTTGCTAAGAAGACGTGCCCAAGACCACCTAGGAGATCGAGGTTCAATCATCTCCCAAAGGCAGGCCGATCTGAGAGGGGCTAAACTGAGTCCTTCTCCGGTACCGTAGCAATAGGGAGGAGGCTTCCCCCTTCTGTGAGGATTTTTTTCGCACCACCTGTGACGAAGATCTAATTTCGACAAGCCTATAGATGTATTATTGGACTATAGATCCCGAAAAACAAGTGAAGACCTTAAAGAATCGCATGTTGCTGCATTCTCACCCCCAATAGATCTGGGCTAAACTCTTTGTCACAATGCTGACGGACCCAGTGCAATACTAGTTTATCCGCTTGCTGCCACGGTGCATTCCGACCTATAATCGATTTTTTGATTGATTTCTTGCACACTTTTCCTCGATGTCCAGGAAGAAAATGCCGCCCTCCTACCTCAATAGCATCTACCAGGGGGAGGGCGAGTCCCTTCGAGATTTTATGACTCGCCTCTCGAGGGAAATAGTTCGGGTCAAGAACCCAATGATGGGCACTCTTCTATCCGTGGTCCATTGAGCTCTCCACAACCGCCTCTGGACTAATGAGATCGTCAGGGCCGGACCTCGTAACCTGACGGAGATCCAAGACATCGCCCACAGAGATCGCCCAAGCACATGGCCACTGCCCCAATCTGAGGGGTAGATCACTGGGTTAGGCTCGACCCCGAACCGGAAGGGGAACAAGCCAAAGAAAGCCAGAAAGTCGACCTACCGACCCAGGTCGACCGGCAAAATTACGTCCCCTTGGCCAAGTCCATCGACAAGATCTATGTGGTCATGGATCAGAGTCTTCTAAGAAAGCCAAAGCCCATGTGCGAAGGCCCGAAGGCTCAAAAGACTAGCAAATTCTGCGGCTACCATCAGCAATGGGGCCATACTACGGCAGAATGCAACGCCCTCCGCGATGAGATCGAAAGGCTCGTCCAAAAAGGGCACTTGAAGGATTTTGTTTACAAGATCGACCACTATTTTGAGAAGACAGGTCGATCCAATGACAGGGACCGTTCCATATCGAGATCGCCCCAAGAAGGTCTGGGAAGCAGCCCCTTGAGAGAATTGAAGACAACCCTCTCTCCAAAGGCACGATCTTCATAATCGTAGGAGGGTAGGAAGGAGGCGACTCGAATGCAGCATGGAAGAGGAACATCCGACGCGCAGCTCTAGGGTTCAATGGCCCCCATGAAGAAGTCTTCTAGATCGATTTAGATAGAGAGTGGGAAAGGCAGGAGGTTAGTTTTAGCGAGAGTGATAGCCTCCCAGGCCCATATCGGGAAGGCAAACCGCTTAGTTGTCCGATGGTGGTGACCTTAGGAGTGGCTAACTACGATGTAACCAAATGCCTAGTTGATAATGGAAGCAACTCGAACATTATCCTTTACTCTACTTTTGTAAAAATGAAATTGCATAATATCAAGCTCGATCCGATACGAACCCCGCTATCCGGGTTCGGCGGGTCACAAATTGTCCCACTAGGGCGCATCTGACTACTCACCTCGATGGGAACATATCCTCAGCGAGTGACCCAGGAGGTCGAGTACATTGTCGTCAACATGCCCTTAGCATACAATTTGATTTTCGGCCGACCTGACCTAATTCAATTCAAAGCAATTATCTCAACTTACCACCAGAAGTTGAAGATGCCAACACCGAATGGCGTAGGAGAAGTAGCATGCGATATCAAGCACAGCTGGGCGTGTTATGTTATAGTTCTCAAGGAGCCCATTGACAAAGAGGTCGTTGACGACCTCGACCTCCAAACATACGCCAACGGTGAGATCGATCTGCCCACCAGGGAGAAGGAAATCGAAAGATCTCAAACGGCCCAGAAGCGGAAAGCCAGTGAACGACCCGAGTCGTCCGACGTGCTGAAGCAGATCGCGCTCGTTCCAGGGGATAGCAACAAAACTATAAAAATTGGGGTAAATATGCATCCCCAACATGAGATCATGATGATCGAATTCTTACACGACAATTCTGACATCTTCACTTGGGCGGCAAAAGATTTGATCAGCGTCGACCCCAAATGATCTATCATTGCCTCAGGATCGATCCATCCATCAATCCTATCAAGAAGAAACTAAGAACATAAAGGCGAGTAAGAAATGATATCATCGAAGCTGAGATCAATAAGCTCCTCATTGTCGGATACATTACGCTAGCTCAATATGTTGACTGGCAGTGTAATGTAGTCCTCGTGCAAAAGAAGGGAGGAAAGTGGAGGATATGCAATGACTTCACATATCTTAACAAGGCTTGCCTGAAAGACCCCTACCCACTATCTCATATCGATCAGCTCATAGACTTGACAACTGGATGCGAGATACTCAGCATGATGGACGTTTTCCAAGGCTATTACCAGATCTGGATGGCCCCAGAAGATTGGCAGCGCACGGCGTTCATTGTGGTAAAAGGGATCTATTGCTTTAAGGTCATGCCCTTTGGACTGAAGAATGCGAGAGCCACATACCATAGGTTAGTCAACCTCATGGTCAAATATGAGATCGAAAAGACAATGGAGGTCTACATCGACGACATGTTCGTGAAGAGCCGATGGGCATACCATCATCTCAATCATCTACGCCGATCGTTCGAGATCTTACAGCAGTACGAGATGAAGCTCAACCCTGATAAGTGCATGTTCGAGGTCGAAGGCGGGAAGTTCTTAGGGTACATGGTGAGCCAACAAGAGGCATTGAAGCTAACGCCACTAGGATCAAAGCTATCCAGGTCATACCTCGACCTTAGTGTATCAGCCAAGTGCAATCTCTCGTAGGTCGAATAATCTCCCTCAATCGGTTTATATCGCGATCGTCCGAGTGCAATCTCCCATTTTTCAAGGTGTTGATGAACCTTAAAAAGTATAAATGGAATGAGGAATGTGACCGAGCATTCGATCAGCTGAAAGAGTACTTAGCGTCTCCACAATTGTTAGCAAAACCAAATGAAATGGAGACCTTGTACCTATAACTGTCTCTCTCTAATGAATCCTTTAACTCGATCTTGGTCGCCATTCGAGATTGAAAGCATATTTCGATCTACTACCTTAGTAAGATTCTGCATGGTGCAGAGCGAAATTATCTCGAGGTTGAGAAATTTGTGTTCGCCCTCATGCATTCATCTCAGAAGCTACGCTCGTACTTCTAAGCTAACCCAATAGGCGTCCTGATAGATCAACCTCTTAAGTAGGTCTTATCCAAACCCGATGTGTTGGGTCGAATGATAAAGTGGGCAGTCGAGTTGAGTCAACAGGACATCACCTATCAACCCTGAGCCGCCCAACAAGATCCTAGTCGAAAAGAACACTAGCTCGATGGAGATCATTCCTACTTCGTCGAGCTGGACCATGTACACGGATGGCTTATTGAACTCTCAAGGAGGGGGAGTGGGCATATCCCTCACGAGTTCAGAAGGACTCCAGCTCGATTTCACCATCAAACTAAACTTCAAAGCAACAAACAACAAGGCCGAATATGAAGCGCTTATGGCAGGACTGAGATACGCCATGGAGAATAAGATCGACAAGCTAGCCATTGTAACTGACTCTCAGCTCGTCGCTGGTCAGGTCAACAGCACATACGAGGCTTGGGAAGAATCCATGGCATAGTATCTCAAAATGGTAAAACAGCTAGCCTCTAAGCTTAAAGAGTTCAAAATCGAATAGGTCCCTTGTGAAGAGAACGGCCGAGCTGATGCCCTCTCTAAGTTAGCAAACGGACTTTAAGGAACTAAAGATGCGACCATCTTTTTCATGATCTTGGGGGGCCGCGCGATCGACAAAGGCAAGATCGATGTAGCCGCTATTGATCCGACGGAACCATGTTGGATGGAAAATATAATCGCCTACCTCAAAGACGAAACATTGCCTCAGAACCAAACTAAAGCCAGAAGAGTCAAATATCGATCTCTACTTTACATGCTCGATCACAAGGGCAGGTTGTTCAAGAAGTTCTTTACCGGTCCACCTCTGAGGTGCCTTTGACCTAGCTAATCTCATGATGTTTTGGAAGAAGTTCATGAAGGATGTTGCGGAAACCATTCCGGAGGTCGAGCTCTAGCTCAAAATATCTTAAGAAGTGGCTACTTCTGGCCAACGATGGTACTCTACTCCAGGAAGTGCCCCAAGTGCCAGAGGCATGACAACTCATCTATACACATCCAGCATCCATGATCCTGATCGATGTCTGTTGGCCCTTCGACCAATGGGGGATCGACATCGTCGGTCCTTTTCTTCTAGCACCCAGACAGAAAAAGTTCGTCATAGTATGTGTCGAGTACTTTTCAAAGAGGGTTCAGGCTGAAGCAATCCCCAAAATAACTGATGCAGTGATAAGGAATTTCCTATGGAAGAATATAATCTGCCGTTTTGGGGTTCCGAGGGTGCTCATCTATGACAATAGATTTCAGTTTTGATATGAGAACACCAAGAGCTATTGTCAGGACCTCAGGATCGACCTCAGTTTCACTATGTTTGGCCACCCGCAACCGAACGACCAAGCCGAAGTCATGAACAGGATCATTATCCAAAAATCAAGATCCGCCTCGACGCCAAGCTCAGTCTTGGGCGGATGAACTCAAAGGTATACTATGGGCCTATCAAACCACTCCACGAACTACCACTAGCCAAACTCCATATTCTTTAGTCTACGGGTCTGAAGCCGTAATCCCATCCGAACTCCTCCACGAAATGCTTGCGTATCTCAATATCAGCTCGATCAGAACACTGAGATATGAGCCGAAGATCTCGATGTAATTAAAGAAAGTCGATAACGTGCCTATCAGAAGCTCAAATAGTACAAGACAGCAATGGCTCGATTATACTACAAGTATGTGAAATCCAGATCTTTCCAGATCAAAGATCTCGTGCTAAAAAAGGTCAAACCAGGGCCTTCCATGAACTTTCGGAACGCATATCTCTTGATCTCAAGCTTATATCTCTTCATCTCTCCGCGACTTTGGCGATCATGGCCCGAACGAGATCGAAAATCTTCGATCGAACATCCTCTTTAGCAACCGCCTTGGCATCCTCAAGCTGCCTCGCAAACTCCTCCCCTAGGTTAACAAGAGCCTCTTCATGTTGCTTTCTAGATCGTTCCAAGGCTTCCTGAGCAATCTTCCACTAGGCTTCCATCGTATCCCTCTCCTCAACCTACCTTCTCTTCTCCTCTCTGGCCTTTCGCTCATCCTCGAGCTGCAACACAGTTTGGTGGTCCATCGATGCCATCGAGGCCTTAGCGGTTTGATACTTCTCCTTATATCTTTGTTTACCGGCCTTGAAGACCTCAACCTCCTGGATCGAATTAATGATCGAGGGGAGAACGTCCTACAAGATCGAAAGAATAGATCGATTATTGTAATACTTAACATGCAAAAATAGTCAAGCCAAAGATATTGATGTCCAAGGAGATCAAACTCAAAAGTTGGAACACTTACGCAAAAAATTCCCCTGGTAGCCTTTAATCTCTTTTGAGCCGCAGTTATATGAGTGAGCTTCTTCTGTGCTTCAATTACGCAGCCTGTGTTGAACAAAGTGGAAAGGAGATTGATGTCGGGATTGCCGAAGGACAGAGATCGTTTCGCCCCATTCTTTTTCTCCGATCATTATCTGAGAGAGATCTCAAAAAGGTGGTATCAGAGCATGGTTCAAACCATGTTCCTAGGACGTTTAGGATATTAGTTCCAGAATATAATCGAGACGTAGGACAAGTGTGAGATTTTATGTTTACCGCATGCTAACAAATCAAACGATTTGATTGGTTGCGAATGACTGAAAAACATGAGATTATGAGGATCGTAGAAATGTCCATCGGGTTTAGGACGAGGATAAGAAGGAGACATACATATCCACTACGATTATCCCTCCCTCTACTATTATTCTATAGGTAGCCAGAGACGGAGCCCGGGGGGGGGGCATGGGGTGGCCCCCGGCCCTCCAAACTTTTTAAAAATTTTATTTTGATACCTAAAATTTTAAGTTTTTATTATTTTGCCCCTCCCACCACCCCCCCTAAATTTCTAAATTCGCCCCCCTTTCCTTCCTAAATTTAT
>JBBMKE010401316.1:0-12458 GCA_037834125.1 Lippia alba | reverse complement strand
AACTCCAAAGTTGCACTACACCAAAAAGTTACACAAAAAGTAAAATATACAACAAAAAATACACCAAAATTAGAAATTAACCAGAATTCTACTTTATACATAACTTGTCCGCACCCAACTAAAATAAAATGATAATTATATTATATTTATCATTTGATTCGTTGTTTTTTTTAAACTTTTTATTAACAACATGATATCTGTAAAATTACTTGCTCCCTCGTTAAATTGATTTGTCCTAGTCAAACTTGCATTAGAATTACCCATTAATGACTAATTAGATTATAAAAGACAAACTTTTCCTAATTTTTTAAAAAATTAAGAGTTCGCAACCTACTTGTGAGCCGGAGCCAACTAAGGCCAAGGGCCCCCCACCCCACTAATTCCTTTCAAATTAATTCTAAAAATAAAAATATATATTAGTAAAAATACATTAATTAACCCTTTTAACAATATAAAGTTTACTAGCTATTATATATAATAAATGTTATGTTTACATATTATATTCGATATAATTCAAGTTTCGCTTGAATATAAAAATAATTAAAAATGTGAGTTTTTTGTTATGATGCGTCGAACACTTTAGAAAAAAAATCAATTTATTATTATTTTCATACTAGGAAAAACTAATGCAATATATCTTATTGTATAGATAATGTATCATGTAATGCTATCGATATAAAGTATATTATATTATGTGGGTAATTCTAATCAAAACCTAACTCTATCGATTAATATCATAAAAAATTATAATTTCCAATATGTAGTATTCTAATAAAATATTGTGAATTCGAATTTTGATTTTGAAAATAAAATACTTAATAGTTTTTTTATTCAATTGTTTATAATTTAACTTATCTATAATTTAATGAAAGAATTAATTACTATATTTGATAGTGGATATTTTAATCTCAAAATAAATTTTAGTTTTTTATATATTTTCGGGATCATATAAGTATTTGTACGTAAAAATTTTAATTTGATGAAAAATGACGAGAACAATTGAAAAGAACACGAATCATCGAAAACAATTATCATTAATAAATTCTAATATCTCACTAAAATTCTAAGGACCCCTAAAATTTTTAGCCCCGGCTATTAAAAAATCTTAGTTCCACCACTGCTTATCATACCACTTGAATTTCAATTTAAATGGAATATAAAATTAAATATATAATAACATGAGAGTGAATTAAGTCAAATACTTATTAGTTAAAATACTAAAAGTAACTAAATTGGTTTAATAGATTCTTAAACAATAATATCTAACCGTCTAAGGTTCAAAATTTAATATTGTGAATTAAATAATTGGAATGGAGGGAATCCTTCATATTGGACATGTCATGGAAAAAACAGAGTTAAAATGGAGAAGAAAAAAGAACATGACAAAGTGTTTTCTTGTATTTTTCATGCACTAACGATAAATAGAAACCGCGGTATTGATTAACCTACTTTCACAATTGAATTTGTGAAGGTGTTATTTTGTTCCATAAATGATAACTAATCATGTGTTTGATATTGGAATAGTTAGGGGAAGAATTGCTCCCTTATACCACAATATTAATGCACAATCTCATCACATAACCACTTTCTCCTCCTAATTTGGAAAGCCTTGTAATTTTTAATTAACTACTAATTTGGAAAGCCTTGTAACTTTTTAAATTAGCAATGTGCATTCTCTTTCAAACCTGTGTGTAAAGAATCTATTTGAGATCTCACGCAGTCACACTAATCATTTGATCCACTAAAACTGATAATTTAATATCTTAGTACTCATAAAAATATACAAAATTATACTCTCTTACATAGAAATTAGGGTAATTCTAATTTGAACCTAATATACCCAAACAAGTCTGATAAAGAAAAATATATTTTATACTCTTTTTTTTAATACATTCACTCCCAAGCGGCAAGCGAAGATTCGAATCTGAGACCTCGCTCCTGGAAATGAATTTATTTACTGCTTGTACCAAGCTGTTGTTGTCTAAAAATATATATTTTATACTTATTATTTAATTTGTATAAAATTTAAAAAGTGAGAAGTATATATAACTATTCATATAATTAATTGAATGAACTCAATTTGAGAAAAAAAAAAAGAAGAAGGAAAAATAGAAAAAGTTGCTGGGAAGGTAAATGAATTGATTGACATCAATGCGGGGTTGAAGTCAAAATTGGATGTCACTATTTCTGGAAGGCTCACCACCCAATGATAGCCCATCACATTAATTTGGAATAATTAGCCCACATCAATAATCACTCTTATCCTTTTTAAGTCTTGATCTTTCCCTTCTTTTGTGATTCCTCTTTAACTACGCAACTTGAGTGTTGGATATCATCAATCAATGATATCTATGCCACCATTATTTAAGGTCACAATTTAAAAGATTCCCCTAAGACAATTTTCAATTTTTGCGTTAATCATGCGTACCAGCATAAAGTGAGTTTCAACTTTCCAACCCAAAACCCAAATAAAACAAAACTATACCGATCATGCCGACGACCTTGCGTAATTGAATTCTTTATTCGAATAGTTTTTAGCTGTTTTAGATTTTCTATTTTTTTTTCTCTAAACACGTAGTAGACTATTAAGGAAAGAAAAGAGAAAGAAATATAATATATAACTATTGAGACTACAAGAGAAAATGAATGTGGTATAATTTTTTTTTTTTTTGTACAATTATTGAGACTACAAGAGAAACTGAATGTGGTATAAATTTTTTTTTTATGTAAAACTATTGAGATGAACAAAATTCTCAAATGTGATATAGCAAACTTTAAAACATTTTTTTTTTTAAATTTCGATCACCTATCAATACAGATGACGATTAAGTGAAGTTAAATAAAAAGATCAAAATCAGCTTCTATGTTTTTGATTATTACAATACTAAATTAATTGAACTCGGTATCATTAGAAAACACATAAAGAAGATGGACCACGATTATAAGCTACCCAATGGGCCACCTGCTCGGGTTTTCAAAGTACAGCGGTTACCACCGGCCACTGCAGTGCTCTCATAAGTCTCATTAATTTTTTTTGGTGAATTTTAAAATTGGTGTCTTTTTTATTATATATTTTATTTTTGATGTAACTTTTTGATGTAGTGTAATTTTGGGATTTTTCGCTTTTTGTAAAAGTGGAATTACTGTACAAATAGTGATTTCGCATTTGGCAAAAGCGAAATCACTGTAACGAATAGTGATTTCAAAGCGGGTTTAACAAAAAAAATTATGATTGCAATGAGCAGACTATTAACGGAATCACTATTTGCTACAGTTATTCCGCTTTTACAAAAATCGAAAAACCCCAAAATTGCACTACACCAAAAAATTACACAAAAAGTACAATATATTGAAAAAAAGACACCAAAATTAAAAAAAACCAATTTTTTTGATCGTCGTAAAAGACTAGTAATACCGCACATTTCGTGAAAAAAAAAGGTAAAATATTAAAATTTGTTTGTATATACGTCTTTAGAAAATACTAAGAAAATGTTATAATATTGTATGTGGAGATGGTGTAATATTTTGATGTGAAAACGTGGATAGAATTTGAGACGATATACATTGTATGCGGAGACATGAATATATATAGTCTGACATGCAATTGATTTATTTTAAGAGTGTCTTGTATGGAGAGGAATATTTAAAGGGTGCTGCGAATAGTAAAAGAGTATAAATGATCGAGATAACAAAAATAAATATATGCTCCTCGTTTCTTGTATCTAAATAATCCACTTGAGATTTCACAAAAATCATGTGATCGAGTAAGACTTTCATGAACCTAATATTTTAATACTAAAAAAAGTATAAATAATTAGTCTATGTATAATTTTATTATGAATTTAACGTACTCAAATTTGTGTAATTAGATGCTGAATATTTTATATTTATAATATGATTGATATGAATATTTTAAAAAAATTAATCTTTTCAAGTTGGATATACCTGTAGAATGAAATGAACAATTTTCTCTATAATAAAATATAAGTTTATTTACATAATTGAATTTGATTCAAGCAGAATTCGAACTAGACAAAGATGCTTTATTTACATATGTAAAGATTAGTATCACAATGGAAATTTTATAGCTTAGAGTCTATGTTGCAGATGAGTTCCATACTTGCACGATGAGTCCCGAAAGAAGATAACTTCTTCTATGCATCAAAGAGTAGTTATGAAAATTTACAGCATTTTCAATCCGTAAATTTTGCAGCATCGTCCATCGGTAGAAAAAAGAAAGATTGAGAAATAAGAAAAATGATTGAGGCAAGAGATAGAAGCAATTCTCTGTTTGTGAACAAAAGTGCTCCAAGTCGAACCGTCTCCAATGATAGAATTTATTATTAGGTTCGATCCAAGCACTTTGTTGTGGAGTTGTCATCTCACTAGGTTCCATCAAAGCGTTTCGTTGTGGGCGTCTCATCTCAGCATCAATCCAAGAATCATCGCAACCAAATGATCGAGTGATATTTCTGGGTGCTGAAAGAGTAAAATACACCATTTTTGCCACTGAAAAAAGGAAGATATGACTTGTTACTCATCCCACTAACATCGGCTCACCTAAAGAAAGTCGGACCATCACTAGCGTACATCATATGCTCTCCTATAGTTTTTTCGTGTGGTTGCCAAACCATATTGGTAAGGTCGAGATTGACGAACTCTGTTCTCACGATCTAAGTTATCACGACAAAGATACGCCGCCATAATTCTTCCGTCCAATTCACCCAAGTAAGAATTAAGCTTTAGCGCGTTGAACATCGCAGGGTTTGCTCAAAACCTTCGAACTTAGATTATCGTTGTAGTCGCATATCAATAAATCACCTGAGATGCCCAACACATAATGCTTCCCGTCGAATACAAGTGCACTGCCACTGCAGGGTGAACTACTCGTAAAATATCCCCAACAAATATCCACGTTGCAATACCCCAAACTGGACGAATGCGTATAGACCCCCAATTACATAAACCAAACATTCATCGGATGTTGGATGTGAGGTAAAAGACGCAGATCTAAGGAAAATCACATCTATATTATTATTAGGCAATTCAATTTTCTCCCTCGTAAAAGGATTGAAGAAAAACAAGCTAAGTTACGTTGTTTATTCACCAGCAACCACCCATACTTGGAAGAAAGAATATTGACCCCATATAATTCAGGAATGTCCTGTCAGAGAGTAGAAGGTTGGGATTTAGAGTTGGAGAAAACCATGGTTTCTGTGTATTCAATCCTCTGTATCGTAATGTTCTTGTTACAAGATATACAACCATGTACAATATTAATAGTCAGAGAGCCCCCTAACTCAGCCCTAATTACATCCTAAAAATATGCCCTATAAACAAGGAAAAACAATCAATTACAATCTTGCCTAAAATATACAAATTCTCCAACATGTCCATGGTGAAAAAATCGATCGTTGTATATTGGATGATAGAAGAAGCACATGTCATCCTCTTGGCTTGGCGTAGGTAGATCAAGCACGGGGAAGAACGATAGGGACAATTAGTCGGCGGAGGAAGTGGCCTGACAAGAGTGTGTGCCCTTCTCCATGACCTACAAACAGCATTGAAGGCATTGAGATCCCCCGCAAATAGATGAAATTTAATCAAACTTAGCAGTTCTTCCGGCAAGTCAGACCAACTTTTCTCCATTTTTGGTTCTTTCGGCAAATCAGACCAACGTTTCTTCAATTCTTTTTCAGCCATGATCCTGCTCTCAATACTTTGAGATAAAATCGTAACAATATTTCAAAGGAAAATCGTTTAGAAAAGATAGTTTTCTTGACAGAAGGTAAGCAAATCAAAATTGCTGGACAAAACACAGAGTTTTTTGTGTTAATTTTTGTAACACAGGATTTTTTTTGTCAATTTTTGAAAACACAGGGTTTTTTATGTTAATATTTGTAACACAGAGTTTTTTTTGCCCATTTCACTTAACACAGGAGTATGGCGTAAATAACTCGATTTTTCATATAATTTGCTCCTGGGTGGAATTCCAAAATCCTTTGAAGATCTAAGTCATTTGCAAACGTTGAGCCTATCAAACAATAGCTTATCAGAACCCCTTCCCGAATTGTTTTATAAGTTGTCTGTGGGAGCAAAGCACTCGCTAGAGATTCTGGAGTTGCAGGAAAATAATCTGTTTGGTTCAGTGGCTGATGTTACGCTACGTCCTTAAGATTTTGCAGCTACAAAAAAAATCAATTCAATGGGTATTTTACGCGTGGCTTTGCATATATTTCTAAGCTTGATATTTTGGATTTGTCTGGCAATCAAATTAGGGGATTAGTGTCAGATTTGAGCACATTTATTTCATTGAGAGAATTACATCTTGGCAACAATAAACTGACATCACTACCAACAAGTCTTGGGCAACTTTCTAAACTTGAAATATTGGATGTTTCTTCCAACTTTTTAAAGGGAACAATCTCTGAAATCCACCTCTCCGAACTCCACAACTTGAAATTGTTGGATTTGTCATTTAATTCATTGGCCTTCAATTTTAGTGTTGATTGGATTTCTCCCTTTCAATTGAATGCTATAAACATAGCATCGGTGGCGCTGGATCTCTCTTGTAATAATATCTCAGAGGAAGTGCCTAAATGGTTCTGGGATTTCTCCTCCAGAATACCATACTTAAACCTCTCTCATAACCAGATTATTGGTAGCATTCCAGATTTGTCTTCCATGAATTATGGGATACTAAACATTAGTTCTAATAAATTTTCAGGTCCCTTACCATTGCTACCTCCCAATTCCGTTGCATTTTTACTCTCAGATAATATGTTTGTGTGGTCAATCTCATCAATATGCAAAAGTTCCGGTTGGGGTTTCTTCATGCTACTTGACCTGTCAAATAATCAGTTTTCAGGAGAACTTCCTAATTGTTGGGAGGACAAAACAAGCTTGCACATTCTTAATTTGTCTAACAATAAATTTTCCGGAAATATTCAACGCTCTTTAGGCTCTTTGACGAAGCTTAAAATATTGCAATTGCACAATAATAATTTCTCAGGAGAATTGCCTTCCACATTGATGAATTGCTCTAACTTGCAAATGCTCGATGTTGGAGGAAATAATCTACATGAAAAAATTCCAGCCTGGATAGGAACACACCTTCCAATGTTGAATGTTTTGAGCCTTGGGCACAATAATTTTTCTGGTGACATTTCGATAGAAATCTGCTATCTAAAAGAGATTCAAATCATGGACTTGTCAAGGAACTTCCTATCAAGAAAACTTCCTCAATGCTTCAACAATTGCACTTCTTTGGTTCAGAAGAATGCCACATTTGATAGCAATATTTTCGGTTTTACTTCTATGGATTATGTTTCTGATGTGTTCATTGACCATGTATCCATACAATGGAAGAGGCAGCAGGCTGAATATGGGAAAACAATTGTGGGACGTGTTAAATTCATTGACGTTTCAAGCAACAAATTAGTTGGGAACATCCCCAATGAGCTTTCCCAACTAAGGGCATTAATCTCTTTGAATCTTTCACGAAATTATTTGAGCGGACACATAATTCCCAACATTGGTTGGATGGAGATGCTAGAAATTCTTGATTTGTCGAGAAACAACTTATCTGGTGAGATTCCAAAGGGTCTTGCAAAGTTGGATCACTTGGCTGTTTTAGACTTGTCAAACAACCATTTGTCAGGTAAAATTCCATCAAGTACTCAGCTTCAGACTTTCGAGCCATCCGCGTATGCAGTGAATAATGGATTGTGCGGCCCCCCTCTGACAACATGTCCCGGTCCTCCCGGAGATGAGCCCAATCCATCCACAGCTCACCATGGAAGGCAAGAGAATGTTGATGTTGGCTATATGGCCCAGCTATATTTGCATGAGTTCTACATACCTATCGTTCTGGGGTTGATAGTTGGATTTTGGGGAGCTGTTGGGACTTTGGCACTCAACAGCTCGTGGAGAAATGCCTATTTTAATTTCTTCAGCAGGAACGGAGATTGGTTGTGCGTGATCACAATTATCTATGTAGGCAGGCTAAAGCGAAGCTTGAGAAACAACGTAAGTGTATTTAGCTATTTTGGTATAATGGACGCATTTGCAGATCTCAAATTCTTTGTTTTTCCACTTCTTTTTGGCTGCAGGTAGATAGTTGAGGATATTTCCTTGTCATGCTCCATGAGAGAAAGGAACTTGATAGGCATTTCAGTTCCTAAATTGATATGTATTCCTAAATTTTTCTACAAAAAGTCTCATAGAATAGCCTACTTGGAGACAATAGTTCCGTAATCGAACTCTCCTGATTTTTTGTGTGTGTATATATATAGGGATAATTACGAATGCGGCCCTGAGATTTGGTCGAATTACAAATACCCCCTGAGCTTTAATTAGAATCTGAGGGTAAAATAGTAAAACCGCAAATTCTGTTAAATTTAACGGAGGAGGTAACGAGCCAGGGGGAATTCGTAATTTAATCACAATGTTGTCTTAAAAGTGAAACTCCATTTTCGGTGTCATTTTTGCAGCAATTAGTTTGATACAGTCATTCTGTTGCTAGTCCAAGCCGTCCGATACAGTCAGTGTGTTGCTAGTCCAAGCTGTCCAAGGACAGAAACAGGGAGGGGGCCATGCACCCCCACCGCCCATTGTCATTGTGAGATGTCGTTAATTTTCTCATTTATTTTTAAAGCAAGAATAATGTTCATATAACAAATCAGGTAGTACAACCAACGCGGCAAAAGTCGAATAAAGCAAGTCGACCCTTTAATAAACGAACGCAAGCCTGAACTGTAACTTTTTAGAGCGAATGAACTACACAACTAGTCTCACCCTAAATAGACTTAACTTCAGTAAAAAAAATATAGAAAGAAAAAAATAAAAATTGAACCTAAATAAACTAATTAAACTTCCAATCTGGTCTTCCATGAATTATGCGATACTGGATATTAGTTCCAATAATTTTTCTGGTCCCTTACCCTTGCTACCTTCCTTTACTAGTGCTATTTTACTGTCAGATAATATGTTTGTGGGGTCAATCTCATCAATATGCACAACTTCCTATAGTCTCTACATACTTGACTTATCAAACAATCAGTTTTCAGGAGAACTTCCTGTTGTAAAGTAGAGAATAGGAGAAAAACTGAATTGTATTCCATTGTAATTTTTGTAATTGATCCAGAGGTTACAAAACGGGGAAATAAAAAGGATCACACAAACGAAATCAAGGGAGTAATACAATCCCCAGATAAGGTAAGTAAATCTTTTCCTAATATGCTTAGGTCAACACTCCCCCTCAAGTTAGGTCGGAGGATACCCAACGCCTAACTTGTTTAAGACTTCATGGAACACCTTCCTTGTAACAGTTTTCATAAGAATGTCCGCCAGTTGTTTTTCTGGTCGCACGAACTGAAGTGATATAACCCCACTTTCAAGTTTTTCTTTGATGAAGTGACGATCGACCTCGACATGCTTCGTCTTGTCGTGTAGTATTGGGTTATTAGAGATGTGGACAATTCAGGGGGCTCGCTTGTTCTGAAGAAAAACCCAATTCAGTCACCAACTTCCTTAACCAAAGGACTTTAAACACTCCTTTTGCTATGCCTCTAAACTCGGCCTCAGCACTTGAGAGTGACACCACTTTCTGTTTTTTGCTCTTCCACGTGACCAAATTCCCTCCGACAAAGGTAAAGTAGCCGGAGGTTGACCTTCTATCGAGTGGGTTACCTGCCCAATCTGCATCTGTATAGGCCTCTATTTGCAAATGACTGTGTCTCCTAAACAAGATCTCAGTGTCAGGAGACCCTTTCAAATACCTCAGTATGCGCAGTGCTGCTTTCATATGGTCTTTCTGGGGTTGGTCCATAAATTGGCTAACAACCCCCACGGCATAAGCGATGTTCGGTCTGGTATGCGAAAGATAGATGAGCTTCCCCACGATTACTGACCATGGGTGTATCGCTGGGCCTGCAATCCAGCATTCATGTTTCTGCCAGAAGGTCAAGAATGTACTTTCTTTGTGATAGATAGACTCCTTGATCTGATCGCAGGACTTCAATTCCCAGAAAATATTTCAAATGTCCTAAGTCCTTCATTTCGAACGCACCAAACAGATTTTTCCGGAGATCCCTCATTTCTCGATATCATCCCCCGTGATGACCATATCGTCCACATAAATGATCAGACAAGTAATCTTTTCACCCTTTTTTCTTCAGGAACAGGGTATAGTCAGAGTTGCTTTGCTCGTACCCGTATCGTTTCATCGCATTGGTGAACCTCCCGAACCAAGCCCTAGGGAATTGCTTGAGGCCATAAAGTGCCTTTTTGAGTCTGCAAATCTCATTGGGACCGAATTCATGGGAGAAACCAGACGGAGCTTCCATGTAGACTTCTTCCATTAGATCACCGTGGAGGAAGCATTTTTTACATCAAACTGATACAGAGGCCAATTCTGATTCACTGCAATTGAGAACAGGACCCTGATTGTGTCGATTTTTGCTACTGGGGAGAAGGTCTCTTCATAATCCACCCCATAGGTTTGGGTGTACCCCTTTGCAACGAGACGAGCCTTATACCGCTCGATAGATCCAACGGCTTTCCTCTTGATCGTGTACACCTACCTGCACCCCACTGGCTTTTTGTCTGGTGGCTTTTGACATTTATCCCAAGTTTTATTCTTTTTGAGTGCATTCATTTCATCATCCATTGCTTGTCTCCACTCACGAGTCTCCATTGCCTCCTCTACAGTTCGTAGTACACTGTCACTGTAGATTGCAACTAAGAATGCTTTGCCTGACTCAGTCAGGCTCCCCCTGACGAGATTAGCCACTGGATATCTCTGCACTCTGGGTTCATGTTCTGGGATATATCGCCTTGGTGGGATCCCACGTGTGCTCCGGGGAGGGAAAACATACCCACTTGTCTCTGTCTCACCTGCACTGTTAGGAGCAACAGATATAGAGTTGGAATTTTGAGAATCAACAACTTCTGTACTAACCTCAGGGATATCGGTCGAGGGAGATAATGTGGACGTGGCGTCTTGTATAGTGGGCTCTGCATTACCAGGAGTGAAGGACCATTCTCAGATGTTAATAGAGTTGCACACAACCAATCTAGTGGATTACAGTTCTGTTCACTCTCCCCTTGTCCACTAGGTTGGCCATAGTAATATTCTGATTCCACAAAGTCGCAATCCATTGTAACGAACTTACGACGGGTTTTAAGGTTAAAGCACCGATAGCCTTTCTGATTAATTCCATAGCCCACAAAAATGCACTTTTCTGCACAGGGATCAAGTTTGGATCGAAGTGCAGCGGGAATGTGGACAAAGACCGAACAACCAAATATCCGGGGAGTGAGAGCGGGCTCAGGTGGTGCACAAGTATACTCACTCAAGCATTGGGTTGGTGTGCGGAAGCTAAGTATCTTTGTGGGCAATCTGTTGGCCAAATAAATAGCAGTGGCCACGACTTTGGACCAGAAGGAGGGAGGAAATGAGACTCAAGCATTAAGGCTCGACTAATTTCCAAGAGAAATCGATTCTTGCGTTCAGCCACCCCATTTTGTTGAGGTGTATGTGGGCAGGTGGTTTGGTGGATTAGCCCATTTTCAGAGAAGAAGGTTTGCATCTTTTGGTTGACAAATTCGTCTCCATTATCGGAACTGAGTTTCCGCACTTGGGCCATAAATTGAGTATGAATTATATAATGAAAGTGACTGAATTTGTTGAAGACATCATATTTGTTTTTCAAAAAATACACGCAACACATACGAGTGCAATCATCAATGAACGTCACAAAGTATTGAAAACCTCCAGCACCAACAACTGGGGCTGGTCCCCAAACATCAGAGTGAATTAAAGTAAAAGGGGTATCAACTCACGTATTATTCAATGGGAAAGAATGTCTGTGGCTTTCTGCTAATACACATGTATCACAAGCTAATCTTGCACTCGAAAAATTAGGAAAAAGTTTTTTTAGATAACCATCAGATGGGTGTCCCAAACGCTGATGCCATAACCAACTTTGATTGTCATTCGAACCCTGAGCCATTAATGTCCGTCCCACGGAGACAAATTCATCAACAAAATAAAGTCCTCCCTCCGTTCAGTGCTACGCCCAATTATCTTCCTCGAACGGATATCCTGCAAGACACAGAACGAGGGATACATTATTACAGTGCAGTTTAATTCTCAGGTGACATGACTACTCGAGAGTAGCTTATGAGACAAGGATGGCACAAACAAACAATTGGACAATTTTAATGTAGGAGAAAATTCAATCATTTCCCCTCCTTTAACCGGGACAACTTTGCCACTAGCAGTTCGAACATTCTACCTTTTTCGGGCCTGAGGTGTAATAATATCAGAGGAATCATATGTAACGGTGTCAGTAGCACCACAATCAAAGATCCATTCAGAGGTCTTAATAACATCAACATCACTCATAATATTAATATCACCATTATTCTTATCATAAGCAGCATTGATTTTATAA
>JBBMKE010401279.1:0-23767 GCA_037834125.1 Lippia alba | reverse complement strand
AATGAATTTTAATTCTTGTTTGAGTGATCTTTGGGACATATAGTTTATTTTGAATTTTAAAAACATCAATTGACTTAACATTATTGGTCAGGTATTCTTCTTCTATTCAAGGGATGCAGGGTTCGAAACCTTGTTGCCCCAATAAACAAAATGTAAGCTTTTTGCAAAATAAAAAAAAAAGTCGGTTCATCCGACCTGCATACCAGTCCAGTTCAGTTCCAACACCGGTTCTTGACCGGTTTTTAGCGGGTCAAATTGGTCCGCCTGATAACTGGTTTTGAGGGGCCACCCGGACCGGAGGGGCAGCCGGTCACCGGTCGAACAGGTCCGACCGGCCGATCCGGTCCGGGTTTCAAAACATAGGTAATAAGATCAGAATCAAATGTAACATAAAGGGAGTTCCAATAAGATCAGAATCAATAAAGGGAGTTCCAATCAATAAAGGGAGTTCCAATAAGATCAGAATCAAATGTAAGATAAAGGGAGTTCCAATAAGATAAGGGAGTTCCAATAAGATAAGACCAGAATCAAGTGAAGCCTATGTAACATAAAGGGAGTTCCAATAAGATTAGAATCAAGTGAAGCATATGTAACAAAGACTATAGCTCTTTCAGGCCAGCAGTCTGAGAGCGTGAATGGAACCTATGTAACAAAGACTATGGTTCCAACAGGCTAGCAAGAAGAAAGTAGTTCCTATGTAACAAAGACTATGGAACCAATCCCTTCCAGAACCCAAGAACTTTGTAAGCTAAAGAACACTATAAGAAAATAAAGAATCTCTATGTGTATGACAACAATTGATAGATCTTGAATAGGTCACTTGAAGTTTATATCTTCATTTCCTTTTTAAAGGTGTAACTCGAAAAGTGTCGCTAGGCTCATTCCTTGAATTTCAAATCTTCACGCTTCTCTAGACTTTGCTACCAGTCAGCAAAAAAGAGTTGTTGGATAAAAGAGCCGTTTGAACTTTTACCTTTGAATGAGCTTTGTGCAATCATCATTTGCTGACATCATTTGTGACTTTTAACCAACTCAGGGAGTGTTGACTTTTGGATTCAAATTTTGGTTCTGAAATGCTTTGTATCAGTGGTCTTTTTGATACCAGACGAATCCTTTCCTTTTGATACTCAATTTACTTGATCCTTGGACACTCTTTGGACATCCTTTTTCTCTTGTCAATTTGGATAGCTTCTTCTGTCTTTTCTTTTGAAGACCTGACTCTAACCTTTCACTTCTTCTTCATGAAGTGCTGATTGTGAAGTTAGATATTTTGATACCACATAGATTGCTCTTTTGATCATCTTTTCCTTCGGCCTGTCTTGATTGTAGACACACTTGATCTCTGATTATTATAGACTTTTTTTCTTCCTCTATTCTTTAAGATGCTTTTGGTTGTGCATTCCTTTTAGATTTGAGATTTGAGCTGAAGGTTTTGATCAATTGTCTTGGTACCAGAAGGTACCAGAGATGAGCTGCTTCCATTGATCAATTCTTACTTTCAACTGATCTCATATGACTCCTTCCTTTGGCTTTGTCTTGAGCTTTCTCTCAAGTTCTTTAACTATAAGCCAAGTTGTCAATGATCCTTTTAGATCTGCAAACAGAGCAATGGACAACAAAGACATTTAAAGAAAATCACAACTTGTTAATCATCAAAATTAAAACAAAGCAATTTAACAGTAACTAGTAAGGTAAGAAGTTGAGAAGTTTCAGGTAATAGGTGCCACCTTCTGTGGTAGTTCGAACTATTTGAATTCTAAGGCTTATCACCCAGTTTTCCACATTCCTACTGACTGCAACCACCTCCCTCGAATTAGGGGGAGCTGTTAAAGTTACATTCCATCTTATAGATCCAGTTGTTAAGTCCGGTGATTTGTTAGTCAACCTATCTATTGGGTGGGCCAAAACCACATATTTGGTCCAACAGCTGTCCATAAAACCAATTACTTCCTAATACGAGTTAGGCCACATGTCGCACTATTGGGCCCAAAAATAAAGATTTTCTCTAGCATTAATACTGAAAAATATCATTAACTTTATATATATACGAAGTGTTTGGAAATTCTAAAAATAAGTGCTTGTGAGCATGGACGAAGCTAATGTTTAATGTTGGGGGGAGGGGGCGAAAATCTAAAATATTAAAAATAAAAGGGCGAAATCTTTAATTAAGTGGGATGAAAAATTGAACTATCAAAATATGAAGGGATAAAAATATATATACAAAAATTTAAAAAATTCAAAATTTAGGGGGGACAGGGGCCACCAAAGGCCCTCCATCGGCTCTGAGATAAATGATTATTTTCAGCATTTTTGAAGTGTGTGGAAAACCAATTTTTACTTAATTTACGCAGAAATAAGCTAGAATTTAAAAGCAGCCAAATACATATTTTTGGATTCTACTTCTGTTAATATAATATTTTAAATTTATTTAAAATTCGATTATGACTATAATATCCTTATTAAAATTTTAATATTCCTAAATTAACCTTTGACATACAAATACAACTCTAAAGTTCATATATTCATTACTTTTTTGTTTTCTATTTGTTGAATTTTTGCCTTTTCTCCTCTGATCAGAATTCTTAATGTCAAAAAGTCTCATAGTTGAAAAAATTGTAATTACCAAGTAATTTTTTTCTCTTTCCATAATTTTTATAAATTAATAAATAAAAGTATATATTGAATAATTTTGATGGGGCCAAATACCACTCAGATCCTCGCCGTACACACGTCTTGATCTGAAGAACTCTCCACTAGTCCTCGCGAGCCCAAGAGCCTTGATGCTCAAGGTAGTGCGCTCGCATGGGAACCTCAACCCGCTCACCTTACCTCATGATTCCTTGCCCTCGGCGCAAGGTTCACTCGAGAGCTCTCCTCCTCATGGGAATCCATCCCTGGAGATATCGACCCTCGGGTCCGGAATGCTCGATGATCCGGTATTATCACCATCCCTGCGTAAGAGCTATCCCCGAGCGTTAGCTATGCTAGAGTGTCTGGACAAAGGTGCCTTCGCGCTCGAAAGAATAATCCCGTAACTGCCGCTGACAACCCTGATGCGTATAACCACCTAAAGAGTAGGCCTGACACACCTATGTCACTCTCAAGCCCTTACGTCTCACCACGTGTCTAGGGCAACATTCTTTTAGGACCATTTGAGTAATATTACTAATCACCCCTCATCCTCAACCTATATATAGAGGAATTAACATTCACATTTCTCAAGTTTTCTTCACTCACAAGAAACACACACTGAACTGGAAAAACCTCATTATGGCACACCCAAGCTCTAGCAGCTTCACCTTTACCACTTGTCTTCTCAGGTGTTACCCTAGCTGGTAGAATCCATGCTCATTTGGGAACCCAGTTCCTGAGGCTCTAACTAGCCTGTGATGGTCTTTACCACTCACAAATATATGATGTTTGGTGTTTGATTTTCCCTAATACAGTTCCGACACCATCATTTTAGAGGCCATCTGTGGGAAACCACCGTTTTCAGCCTCTTTTATTTAGCTAGTCGAACAGTAGCATCCATTTTTCTTCCATTCATAATTCCAGTTCAGTTTCAGAGTCCTTCAGTTCCAGCTCTTTCTCCAGCTTTAAAATGGTTACCACCAGGCTAGGAACAAAGATAACTGAGGGGCTCTCCTTTATCTCAACGAGGAGCACCCTCATGGAGGAGCCGCCGCCACTCTAACCACCGCACACACTGGCGGTGAAAACCCACTTGCAGGCGACGGGGGTAGAGATAAGAGGATAGCTCAGGGGACTCTCCCCACCATCTTCACTGAGGTTGGAGGTCCTAGTGTACTCCACTACCGGTTTTCGCAAGCGCTGTGATGCTGCTAGCGTCCCCGCTAGCGCTAACGTCGTCGGCATCGCTAGTATGGGAGGGTACGCCATGGTGGTGCCTCCCCAAGGGTACGCCTTAATGGAGCCCAAAATGTTACCTAGATTAATGCCCAACATGCTCCCGACCATCCAACCATACCATGTGGGCAATTTGCAGCTGCCTATGACTCTCTCCCGAGAGATCCAATGAGTAGAAATGCCACAGTTGACCTAACAACAACTTATGACAATCTACGCACAGTGTGAGGCCCCAGTCACTCAGAACGCTTGGAAGCACTTTACCACCACCTATTTCCCGTCAGGAGCAGGAGCTACAACAACCCCACTATTAGGAGAATTGCCCGTTCACCCTCTCGAGGCAGCACAGAATGCCCAATGAGCCAGCCACCTGTACCGCCCCCCACGCCGAGGAATGAGGTGCCCCTAGGTGTGAATCAGCAATCTCCACCCCCGCGATCGAATGAAAATTGGCCGCGAGAGGGAAGGGCTGGAGATGAGGAGGAAGTTGAATCGAGGGTCTCAAAGAGGGACGACCCAAGAAATGAAGGAGATCCCCAGCTTCTCAATGTGCAAAACCAGTTGGAGGACCTACAGAACATGGTGCAACAACTCTCTCGAGCGCGGTCCCATGTTCTCCGCACGAGGGGCAAGGGGTCTATGGCCGGAGATGCTCGCAAGCCAAGACAACCACTCCCGAGGGTCTGAAGGGAGCAGCCGGAGAACTATGGAGAGTATGACAGGTTGAGGGGGGAATATCGACCGCTGAACGAGACTTCACCTTTAACTGAGGAAAGTCCTAATGACTCGAGCGGGGAATAGCAAGATCCCCACGTCAGTCCATAGGTATGATAGGATCACTGACCCTACTGAGCATCTGAACCACTTTGTGCACCTCATGCACTTGTATGAGCATCCTCTGCACTACTGGGCCAAGGTCTTTATCACCTCTCTCAAGGGGATGGCCTAAGAATAGTATAAGAAACTTCCTACGCGGTCAATCCGAGGATACGGGGATCTGACGGATGCCTTTCTTAACCACTTTAACTCAATAAAGGCTTCAGCCCCCGACTCGACCATGCTGTACAACCTCGTGGAAGGGTCCAGGAAAACCCTTAGGTCATTCATGGGACGGTTTAGCGAAGAGATTCTGCTAGTGGATTGAACTTCGATGGACTTCGTGAGATATGTGTTGTTCTAGTATATCAACATGAAAAACTATGTCAGCAAGGAGTTTGTGGAGAAAGTGGCTAAGAGGAAGCCACGTACCTTGCTCGAGTTGAGGGAGATAGCGGACTCCCATTTCACTCTCAAGGATATGTATCAGGCTCGAGAGCATGCGCTGGCCAACCCCTCTCCAATGGTAAGGGCCCTGAAGAGGAATGAGCCAAGCAAAAATGGTCGATGCCGCAGTTCCCCCAATGCCAAAAGAAACCCATCTCCACTGCGAAGGTACGAGTGAATCCCACTGAACAGGCCTATCGCAAAAGTTTATTCAGTGGCGGATAAAAAACTCTTCAAAAAGCCGCTCAAGATGAGAAATGGAAGTTCAGAAATGCTCGAATAAGTACTGTGCCTTTCACAAGCAGAAGGGCCACAACACGAACGAATGCCGCCAAATTGAAGCTGAGATTTAGAGGCTCATTATTGGGGGGCATTTGAAAGAATTTGTAAGGGTCCTCGAACGATACGACGAGCATTGCGCCGAGCGCGTACGAAATGATAGGAGAAGCTGCTCTCGGTTGAGGAGTCCCCCCGTCACCAGCCTGAAGGAAGTAACAGAGGGAAACAGAAAACATCAGAACTCGAGAATCAACCCTATGCATTCATCCATATGATCGCTGGAGGACCCTCGGGGGAAGATTCCAACACCTCCGTCGAACAAACTACGATCAAAGGCCCTAACAAACTAAAATAGTGTACTCTTTGAAGTCCAGCCAACGCTCGAAGGAAAACGACATAGTTGGTTTCCTTCAATAGGGACTTAGAACACATTGCAACACCCCATGGGGCAAGTGAAACTTCTGACTGCACCATGGTGGTTAGCCTAGATGTGCACAATCACGTTGTAAAAAGGGTCCTTGTTGATAGTGGAAGCTCCGTGAATGTTTTGTCTTATTCCACATTTCAAAAGATGAACATTACTAACATTCCCCTCGAACCCCTCAAAACAACTCCCATTGGCTTTAGGGGTTCCGAGATTGTCCCTCGAGGACAGATACGCTTAGCCACCTCTTTCGGTCCCACAGCATAAAACCCTAAATGTTCTTTATGCAATTGTTGAAGTGGATCTTCCCTATAACATCATCATTGGATGACCCTGGTTGACATTAAAGCAGTAATCTCCACATACCACCAAAATCTCAAGTTCCCCACCCCCGATAGAACCGGAGAAATGCTGTGCAATGTGAAGGAGGCCTGGGAATGCTACATATTACCTTCGGAGCCACAAGCCAAAATCGACAATCCAGAGGGTTCCACGAAGAAATTAATGGACTTTTCGAAGTTGGATGAGAATGGGCCCGAGCGAAAGCGAGCCAAATTATACAAGAAGAAGAACAAAAAGAGAGGAGCCAAGGCTACAACAAACAACGGTCTTTAGGGGGCAATCGAGGAGTCTTCCAGTAATGAGAAAGACCGGCCCTCGGATGAGGTAGACAATCACCTCATTGGAAAAAAGCGGGCGCTCGAAGCGCCACATTCGGAACTTTGAATCGAGCCCACAGAAAAATACATAACCATTGAATTAGAGTCGGGCAACCTGGAGAAGACCACCCAGATAGGCTCCGGCCTCGAAGGACCGACTCAAATCATGATGATTGGTTTTCTCAGAGAAAACCTGGATGTTTTTGTATGGAAGGCCTCGGACCTTACTGGCATAGATCCGAGGGTCATAATTCACAGGTTAAACGTTGACCCCGTCTTCAAACAATTAAGCAAAAAAAGAGAGATGTGCATGGGCTCAGGAGACAGGTTATTGAAGAGGAGGTCAATAAGCTCTTTGAAGCCCAATAAATAGAAAAACTCCTCTACCCAGAGTGGCTTTGCAATATTGTCCTCATGCCTAAGAGCACTAACAAATGGTGCATGTGCAACGATTTCACTGATTTAAACAAAGCTTGTCCTAAATATCCCTATCCTCTGCAGCGCATAGATCAATAAGTAGATTCGACCGCGGCATGCGAACTTATGAGCATGATGGACGCCTTCCAAGGATACTACCAGATCTTCATGGTGCCCGATGACCGGTCCAAGACCTATTTTGTGGTCCATATGAGGGTATATTACTTTTTAGTTATTCTCTTTGGTCTCAAGAATGACGGAGCCACATACCAACGCCTTGTTAATTGGATGTTCGAGACCGAAATAGAAAAGTCCAAGGAAGTTTACGTGGACGACATGATTGTTAAGAGCGAGCACCAAGATTTTCACTTGAATGACATCCGCCGAGCATTCAATATCCTAAGACAGTATGACATAAAGCTAAATCCCTCAAAATTCACATTTGAAGTTTGTGGCAGCAAATTTCTGGGCTACATAGTTAGCCAATGAGGGATTGAGGCCAATCTGGAGAAAATCAAGGCAATCCTCGACATCCCGTCTCCTCAAAATGTGAGAGTAGTATAGGTTCTAGTGGGAAAGATAATCTCTCTCAACAAATTCATCTCTCGATCTGCCAACAAGAACTTACCATTCTTCAAGATCTTGTTGAACGCTCGAAACTTTGCATGGACTGACGAATGCGAGAAAGTTCTTTGGAACATGAAACAGTACCTCTCGTGCGCTTCTCTCCTAACAAAACCCGTCGAAGGTGAACGCTTGCTCGTTTACCTCTTTGTCTCTCTTGATACAATAGCGTTATGCTCGTCACAGTACGCGAGCGGAAGCACCTACCTATATCCTTGAGCAATACCTTGCAGGGTGTAGAAAAAAGCTATTTAGAAATAGAAAAGTTTGCATTCGCCCTCATCTATGCCTCTCGAAGATTGAGGCCATATTTCCAAGCACACTCCATAACCATGCTCACGGATCAACCCCTTGAGCAAGTATTGGCCAAACCTGATGTATTTGGAAGGTTAATAAAATGGTTTATTGAATTGAGCTAATTCGACATCAGTTTCGAGCCCCGCACATCCACACGTACAAAAGCTATCGTAGATTTATTGGTAGAACGATTTAGCTTAGGCTTCACACCCACTGAGGAGGAGGGACTGTTGCTCTTGCACACAGATGGTTCCTTGACCTCACAAGGGGGGAGCCGGGATAACCCTCAGAGATCTCTATGGAATAGAGATCGATTATGCAGTCAAGCTTGCCTTTCAAGTCACTAATAATGAGACGGAATACGAGGCTCTTGTCCAAGGGCTTAGGATCGCTCGTTAGAACGGGGCTTCCAGGATAACTGTGTACATAGACTCACAGTTGATTGCAAGCCAAATCAATGGTTCTTATGAGGCTCGAGAAACCACCATGGTGTGGTACTTGGCGAAGGCTAAGGAAATCATCGGTGAATTTAAGGAATTTCATTTGTTGCAAGTACTGCGAGCCGAAAACGAGCATGCTAACGCTCTGTTAAAGTTCGTATCTGCCCTGGATGGGGTTGTAAGCGTACAATCACTTTCCTCAGAACCGAAGAACCCATGATAAGAGAAAGCGAATCCTTAAAATAGGTGAGCATGATTTGATCCATCCGAGCCATGTTGGCTTGATGCTATCATCCTGTTTTTGAGAGACGGAACCTGCCCGAGCGATAAAGTTGAAGCTAGGAAGATAAGGAGCAAAGGACCCAGATTCTCACTGGATGGCGAAGAAAGAATCTTTAAACGCTCGTTCCAAGGGCTACCTATGAGGTGCCTGAGACCCTCACAAGCCACAGAAGTGTTGGAACATGTGCATAACGGAAGTTGTGGAAACCATTCTAGCAGGCGAATCTTGGCCAAAAAGGTATTACAAAACAGATTCTACTGGTCTTCGGTCTTGCAAGATGCTATCAGTTATTCCAAAAAGTGCCACAAATGCCAATTCCACTCAAATATCCCTCAACTTCCAGCGGCTCAAATGGTCGGAATAGAAGTATCTTGTCCTGTCGACTAATGGGGTATTGACATCGTGGGACCCCTGCCTATGGCAGTCAGACAACAGAAGCTCGCGATCATAGCGGTGGATTACTTTACGAAGTGGGCCGAGGTAGAAGTTGTAGCAAAGATCACCTTTCGAGTCATCAGAGACTTCATTTAGAAGAACATCATATGTAGGTATGGCATCCCGAGGCATTTCAGATAACAAATCTCAGTTCATCGCTGTAGACACTCAGGAATATGCTCTCGGAGCTAGGCATTGAACAACGCTACACTTCCATGCCAACGTCCAAGCTAAAGCAACAATAAGCGCGTAAATGAAAGAACGTTCCAACTGGGGGACTTAGTCCTAAAAAAAGAGGAAGTCTCTAAACACGTGGGTAAGCTGGACCCAATTGGGAAGGTCCCTTCAAGGTCATACAGGTACGAGCAAACAACACCTACCTGCTTGAAACCTTGCAAGACGAGTGCCTTTCTCGATCGTGGAATGCTTGCAACCTTACAAGGTTTTATGTATAACCGTTGTAACTTTTCCCGTACAGCACGTTGTATCTTCTTTAGATAGAAATACAAGTATGAGATCTAAATGTTTACTGCACGCTATTTAGCTTTTACTTAATTAGTTCTATTCATATCCACTTTTCGAGGGTGTTTGATCTAACTCTGTGTTGGGAAAACCCCATGTCGAAATAGCATAGCAGTACACTACTCTAGACCCTCCAATAAGCGAACGGACTAAGTAAGTAATACTACATCCAAAAAAAGCCAACTAGATCTACTCTAGTTCGCGCTCGAAGCCTCTCAACGAATTATTCCCTATGTGCGCACTCCTTATAACTAAATACTTGGGAAATTTCGCAACAATTTATAAGTTCAAAATTTACACCACGGGTATGCTCCGCACTTAGATTATTTTCTACCACCAGTGGGAGTTATACGCCTACTGGTTGTCTATAATTGACCAAGGTGATCCTTGTACAGACACACCCTCGCGCCCAGACAATAATATGCAACACTTTATCACTCCGCGAGCACCAAATCAACAAAAGAAATCACTAAGTCATGCAACATCGCAGAAATAACCAACATATGAAGGCAGAAATTTCATTAATTAGAATAACAAATATCACCAAGTACTTGACATAATTGTATAGAGTGCTACATCATTCAACTAGAACATCATAACATAAAATTAAAATTGTTCAAAGCTGGTGAAATTTCAAAATACATGGGAAAGAAACAGAAGATTCTGGGGGATATTGAGCCAAAGCTCCCTCATTGTTGGCATTCTCTTCAGCAGGACCAGTGGAGCTAGAGCGGTTCTCAGGTTCCGGAGGGACAGTATTCAAGAGTGTGGGATTCAATGGCTCCTCAACTCTTCGAGTCTCTTCCACCATACCATCCTCGAGTGTCAATAGTTGTTGCGGGCCTGTTAGTTGCCAGGAATTCTTCCTACAGCATTTGCACTATCTCATTGTACTCTGGCTCAGGCATATTTTCTTCACAGGTCTCATCACCTACCCCCAGGATCTCATCTAGATTCTCATCCGTTGACATGTCGAGGCGGGGATCTCCACGAGCCATTGGGGGTGCCAACTCCAACTTTATCAATTGGCCAATGCCTTTCCAGTAGAAGATATCGACATTGGCATAGCAGTGCAGATTTGCCGCCAAATCAAACGCTCTGGAGTGCACGAATCTCTCAATGGCCTCTTTAGTCGTCCTCGCTTCGAGTGTAGCAAAAAACCTTTGTATATTTGGAGTTGGATGCTCGCCTCCTCCAGCCTCTTGTCTTTCTCCTTAGAGGCACTTAGAATCTCCTTCATTTCCTTCTTCCAAGACTCCTTCCCTTCTTTATGCTTTTGGTCCAAGGCCTTCCAATTCTCATCCACCTCCTTCAAGGCTGCTTTCTTCTTGGCATGCTCATTCTCAAGAGCGTGGAACCTATCGGAGAACTCCGTATTTTCCCTTCGGAGGGTGGAAGGGTCGTGAGTCCTTACCAACTTCTTGTACTTGGTTTTACGCTCAACATAAGTCTTCTAGCATTTTCCAGGTTCTTCAGGCGAGAGAGCACCTCCTACAGGAAAGAGTAACTTTTGTTAGTTAATAGTCAATTAAATTTGCAAGTTTTGGAAAAGAAGGAAATAGGCTTGAAATTTACCGCTATAAGAGCATGATTGGCGTCCACGAGCACTTTCTCTGCCGATTGGCTGTTCAACTTCTCGTGGTCCCCCGAGAACTTTACTCGTTCAAATATACCCGAGCTGATAGCTCGAGCAGAGGTGCCGCCCTTCAGCAAAATGGGCCTGTTCTTCACAGTTTTGCCATAGCGCACGTCGTTCTTGCATTCGAACTTTCAGTAATACTCCTCTTTGACGGGGCCTACGACCACATCTTTGCCTTTGTCCGACACAGGATCTGGGTCCTTCATTTTTTTTCTCTTCCTAGAGGGCTCAGAATCGCTCTCTGCATCTTCTCGGATAATCACGCCCGAGCGGGGTACTGCTTGAGGAGTTGGGCCCCAACTGCACTGCCCTTTCAGGCTGCGCTCAAACTAAAGGCCCAAGGTTTGTATCCTGCTCCTCTGAGCCATCGAGATCCATATAATCGGGCTTATCAACCAACCCTCTCCTTCTTCCTCGATCGTCGCCACGGCCACCGCGCCTTCCGTCTTTTCGCCCTCGGCTGCGACCGCACCCTCCACTCGAGGCCGGAGATTGGTTTATCTGTTGCGTCTGTGTTTGTTGTTGCTAAGAGCCCGGAGCTGACGCACTCCGAGCATTGAGAAGAGCAGCTAGGTTGACAGCTCTTTTACCAGCCATTATCACTGAGTGCCTGCAAAATTATGAACGAAAAGAAGATCAAACGCACGCTCGAGGAAAAGAGATATAAGCAAAGTTAGAACTACTCTAGAGTTAGTAAAATTAGTTCATAGGATCTAACCGTCGCTCTCTGTCACATGACTGGGAGGACGCTCGACCATTGTAGGGGGCCTCGAAAGGCCAAAATGAAATAGTATCTCCTAATCACTCAGTAACCTTTTGGTCTTAATCAAATTTTTACTATTCTTCATCACGAAGGACACCCTCTTGGCCCAACCATCAAATTCGAAGGATCATGGACCCGTTCCTATGAGGGGCCTACTTCTCGATGGCACGAAGAGGAACTTCTCCTTTCAGTCCTCCCCGTACGAGCTCGAGGGAAACTCAATCAATTTCATATCCCTATTGGAAGATATATAGTAAAATCCATCATGGGAGAAAGATCTAGGAGATCTGGCCACTCGAAATAGCCTAACGAAGTTGTCAACTGAAGGCTCTTGGCTAATAGCCTTCATGAGCATCACGAAGGAGTTTATGAAAGTGATGTCGTTTGGTAGTATTTGGGATGGGCTCAGGTTCAAGAAGTTCATAATGTTTCTCACTTCTATTGAGATGGGAAATCGAAGGCGCCCGGCCACCATTGCATTTCTATAAACGGTGATGCAGTTTTCTGAAGGATCATTTGTGCGGTCGTGTTTTCCAGGCAGATGAGCACTGGTTGACCCATCCTAATGTACCTATTCCATCAATATGTTCAATTGTTTGAAGGTAAGGTTGCTCTCGATTTTCGTCACGGGATTTATCCGTTTGACGGAGATTGGATACCCTCACCTGGGTTAGGGTTTTCTTCCCCTTTTTCTTCTTTCGGGGCGGTTCCTTCTCCGCCCTACGCTCCTCAAGAGACAAAGCCACTATGACTTAGTGGTCTTGGGGTCTCACAATAGATTCGTTACAGGTAAAACCCTCTCCCCTTGATTTATCATCAAAATCGAGTTATCCATTTGTTGGAATATAGTTTCCAGGTCCCCGAGGTTCTCTTCGTTCATCCCTCTGACCGCCACATCCAATTTCTCATCACAGCTACTCTGTTTTCCCCCGCTACCGGAATCGTCACTGGAATTCTCTCTTCTTCCTCCTCCGCCGTGTTCATCGGAATGGGCCATATCACTGACGGCTAAATCATTGATTGTGTCATTATTAGCCATTAAAAAGATTAAGAAGTTGGCAAAGGGGATTCTGAGATGAAGGGGATGGTCTCCTGGATTTGGGATTTGGAAGTTCAAGGCTGGGAAGTTCATAAAGAACTACTTAATAAGACGACACCTAACCCTAGCGTTAGTATTGAGCAAGTAACAAAGATTACCTTGAAGATTAAGAAAGAACTAGCTGGGAAAGTTGCTGCGAATCGCAGGAGTTGCAAAGGGAGTTTGATGTTTGCTTGGAAATTCTGGAAGCGTAAAAATTGGGAAGGATTTGCAAATCCCTATTTTTAGGGAAGAAATATTGCGTATGATTGGCCTTAAATTCAAACGCAATCATTCTCCCATCTAGGTAACTGATCCACTTTTGGCAACCGTCGCACACATCCCAGAGTTCACGCATCATTCCTTAGTTACTGCTCCCACGCTCCCTCTTTGCATTAAATGCGGCCGTACTCGAGCGTCAGAAAGGCAAAACAACATTTATGGCGTGCCAGGAAGTGTCTGCTAATCTCAATGCTCGTTTTCTCCTCTTATTGGAGGGATTTGGCCCTGTATCCTAGAAAGGACATTAGAAATTCCAAAGCGCGCTCGAACCACACTCTAGAATTTGGGAGGTAAAATGATGAGGCCAAATACCGCTTGAATCATCGCCGTATACGCGTCTTGATCTGAATAACTCTCCACTAGTCCTCGCGAGCCCAAGAGCCCTGAGGCTCAAGGTAGTGCGCTCGCATGGGAATCTCAACCCGCTCACCTTATCGCATGATTCCTTGCCCTCGGCATAGGGTTCGCTCGAGAGCCCTCCTCCTCATGGGAATCCATCCCTGGAGATACCGACCCATGGGTTTGAAATGCTTGATGATTTGGTATTATCACCATCCCTGCATAAGTGCTAACCCCAAGCATTAGCTATGCTCGAGTGTCTGGATAAAGGCGCCTTCGCGCTCAAATGAATAATCTCATAACTGCCGCTGACAGCCCTGATGCGCATAACCACCTAAAGAGTAGGCCTAACACATGCATGTCACTCTCTAGTCCTCACGTCTCGCCATGTGTCTAGGGTAACATTCTTTCAGGACCACCTGAGTAATATTACTAATCACCCCTCATCCTCAACCTATATATAGAGGAATTAACACTCACATTTCTCAAGTTTTCTTCACTCACAAGATACACACACTGAACTGGAAAAACCTCATTAAAAAACCTCATTACTGCACATCCAAGCTCTAGCAGCTTCACCTTCACCACTTGTCTTCTCGAGTGTTACCCTAGCTGGTAGAATCCATGCTCATTTGGGAATCCAGTTCCTGAGGCTCTAATTAGCCTATGATGGTCTTCCCCACTCACAAATATATGATGTTTGGTGTTTGATTTTCCCTAACACAATTCCGACACCATCAAATTCTATGTTTGATTGATTATAAATAACCTTATATGAAATTATAATTATTTACAATAATTGTTAATTGATATAGTACTCAAATGTATTATAATAACACTTAAAAATATTTTAAAGTATTTTAGGATAAATTAATAACTTTATAAAAATTAAAAATAATTAATAACTATTCTCTGCAAACACTCAATTAATTATTTTTTGTTTATTACAACTTTTACCTCGATTTTAACTTTTACTTATAGAGTAGAATTTACAATTGTCCCATAAAAGAAATGAAATTTTGTCAATTTAGTGAATGTCAAATCTGACCATAGTTATTAAGAGATATAATTTAATTTAATCATATATCATTTGATATGACAGAATTTGGGTATGACATGTGGCAATCTCAGAGCGGTGTCACATCGAACTCAAGTCAAAGACCTTTGAGGTCAAAGTCATCCAGCTAGGTCGAATCGGCTAGGATCGACCAACCTAACTCAGGTCGAGAGATTGAATAACCTCCATTGCACGAGACTTAACCGGCCGGACAACCTTGAGGTCAGCCGTTGAGTTGAGCAAATATGCCTTGAGGTTGACCTATCCAAGAGGTCGATCCAATCACTAAACCTGTAGGTCGAATAGTAAAGTTGGCCGTCGAGCTTAATAATATTTATAAGGTTTAAGGATGAGAGGTCGGTCACGACCCACTCAATAAGACCTAGCAAACCTCAGGTCGAGTTGTCAACCAAGGTCGATTAAGCCCGACACTAGACCACTTGAGAGATCGATATGATCAAGCCTATGCGAGCTTAGGCTAATCTGACCGAGCCCAGAGGTCGAGCTTTAAAGTGGCGAGGTTGATCTCTAACCGTCACAGACAAAATGACCCATACATAAAACTGTCAATCGATGTATCGAGGTCCCTAACAGCTCCATAAGCCACAAGCACCACGTTGGACCACATATAAGCCACATAAGGCCACATGGACCCCTGATGCCCCGCACGTAGCATAAACGCCACTTAGTTCGATACAAAGACCCTAAGAGTTTGTCCAATTCCATCTGGCCTTGAGGTCGATTGACCTGCGACAATCAATCTCAACGAGTGAACAACTCAGTATCGATATGCCTTGGCCATCATCTCGAGCCAACCTTCGATCTCGCTTGCATATACATAACTATCGACCGTACATCGATTCCCAGATCGATGTCATGAGTCACCCGACAGATCCATACCATAAAGCATCTTTGTTGGTGATAATGGTAAAAATAACTAAGTGAATCTCTCATATTTTAGACTATCTATGAACCTTGTTCTATAAACTAGCTAAAATTGACTAAAGCAAATCCTCGTTCTATAAACTAGCTAAGGTCCTTGTTCTATAGAGTGCCCACCTTGTAAGAGTGCACCTCGTAAGAGTGCTGACCTCGTAAGAGCACCCACCTCGTAAGAGCGCTCACCTCGTAAGAGTACCCACCTCGTAAGAATACTCACCTCGTAAGAGTGCTCACCTCGTAAGAGCGCTCACCTCATAAGAGCTTGGTATATCCCTTAAAAAATGGCTAAGGCAAGTGCTCGTCTTGTAAGTGCTCAGCATGTAAGTGCTCGCCCGTCGAGCACTTGGCACGAGCATAACGTCGACGGTTGCCCCCCTGCTCTCCAACACCCTGCATTCTAAGTACGTGGTCCGTAATTCTCGCACCCACTATGTTAGAACGTGCTCGCACGCTCTCTAACCTAGGGTATAAAAATCGTTTTCTCTCACCAGAACAGGACACACTCACAAAACATACCAAAACGCTGCCAAAATTTCAACTCAACTGTTCTTAATCCAAACACCCGAATTGGTAAAAGAACCCACACTCAATTGATTCATCGGAGATTCGAAGCTGATCACACACTTTCAAAGGCAACCAATTTCCGGCGTTATCAGTCGAGATACGTGCCATTATCTCATTCCCTAGGATAAGTGTACGAGGAAGCAATTAATGCTCCTCAATACCTGAATATACCCAAAGAGGAACGAATGACACGAAAACTTTGGTCAGGTCGAAAATAGCAAAGAGCCAGATCGATTACAACCACAATTAATACCGCATCACAGTATGTGTACTTAGTGTGTGAATGGCGCAAAGCTATAAATACCCTCTCCCTCAACAGTAGTTGGTAAGCTAAAAAAAGCTCATTTTAAGCTCACTCAAGCACATCCAATAGCTTTCAAAGCTCTTTTGCTGCTTTTATTCTCTCTCTAAGAATACTATACTGACTTGCGCGTTGTAGGGGCAACACCTGCTAAAATCCCGACTATTTTACCCCTTAGGTGTTATCAGTTTTGCAGGTAAAAAATAACCTACCAATATAAATTCTTGACTGACCGACCCAAACCTGCCACCCAATTTGATAATTCGGAACGAGCAGATTTGAGCCGAATCATCATTTATAAGATTACTATTTTAGAATTTATTCATTTGTCGATAAAGTTAAACCAAATAATTAGAAAAAAAATTTATGTTGACTATTATTTTATCAATATATAGTGGCGTACATAATTTCAAATTTTTATGGGGCTGTGGTGATGGGCCCGAATTACGCTCGAATCCTCACCGTGCACGTGTCATGATCCGAAGGGCTCATCAATGCTGCCTGGAAGTGTAGGAGTCTCGATGCTCGAAAGGGTGGGCTCGCGAATAGGGTCCAGCCCATTCCCTTCCCCTCATGTCCCAAGAGACTTGCTCATTGGACGCACGTGCGGACGATCTTTGGTACCTTGCCCGCTCGGGAGTCTCCCCTCTACACTGAGGTACACCCCTAGAAATACCGACCCTCGGGCCCTACACTCGCTGGCTCAGAGCTCTCATCGACCCGCCAAAGAACCATTTCCCTAAGCGTCCCCACGCTCGGTAGCGACATCGTAGTGCTCAGGGAGATTACTCGTAACCGGCGCTGACACGCAGTCACCACAGTGTGCACTTTTTTGACACAGTAACCACCTATCTCTAGGTATCTTTCAGAGATGTCACTCTCATATCCTCACACGTTGCCACGTGTCTAGGGCAACACTATTTTGGGACAATTCCATTGATTTTATCAATTAACTCTCACCCTTAACGTATAAATAGAAGGAATTCACCCATATATTCCTTAAGCTTTACTTCACACAAGACACTCACACTGAATTGAGCTTACTCCATAGCTGCATCTTCTCCAAGCTTCAGTCCCTTGAACTTCATCTTCTTTGCATCTTCCTTTGCATTTCTTGGTATTATCCTAGTTGGAAGAACCCACGCTCAAAAGGAAACCCAATTCCTGAGACTGTTACGCCTGTGATGGTCTTCCCCTTCAAACAAATCTAAAGTGTTTGGTGTTTAATCCTCCATTACCGTTTATTACACCATCATGTGGTACGCTGTCTCGCACCACAAAAATATGGGAAACAATTTTTTTTTGATAAGTAAAAGGATACAAGTTTAATTAACGAATAATTTTTTTTAAGTAGTATAAACTTAGTTCCATACAACACCACACTGTTAATAAGTTAAAAAGTTGAATTATAAGTAACCAATAATTCTTTGGGCAACAGTTTGATCTAGTCTTATATTGTACTTAATTGGTTCGAAAACTACTCTCACGTGCCAGCAACATGACAGCATTGACCTTATCAAACTTCAATTTTCATTTCATCATTTTATAATTAATACTATAATAATTAAAATATATGCATAACATATAAATATATAAATCATGCTGTACACGCAGGGTATGTAATATACACATCTAATAATTCGCTAGGCGATTTAGAATAATTTTAACAATACAATGGAAGTCTTTAGAAGGGCAATTGATTAGCACCAAGTCACCAACGCCCTTCCACATATCAGAAGTTGGGCTTTACTTACGTATAGTTTCATAATATATAGTCTAACTAGCACAATCATGGATTTTATTTTTCCAAGCTTAAGATTTATTTCGTAACTAAGATTCGTGGATATTTGGTATTTTGATCCTTATAATTATATAGCATATCTTTACTACACTGACAACCAAAGGAATAAATTTCATTATCTTCCAACCTCAATAGTTTCCAAATTAAAGACAAAAAGTACATCATTGGTGGAATTCAAATATCAAAGAAGCAAGCAAATTATGTTCCTTAAATAAATGGATAAACCCTTGATTAATTTAATAAATAGGAGTGGTGAATCTTCTTGAATTATTTAGCTTATAAATATAGGTTAATAGTCGTTGTCCCTTCACTCACATCATCAAATTGCATAAATAATTAAATATAACGTGGACTTGTTCTGTAATTTTATTTTATTTTTAAAAGTTTAGACTTGTAATTGTTTGACCCAAAAACATTGTCTAGATAATGAGATGATAAAATATCAAACATGCAATTAACGTTGAAAAGTCAAATAAGAAAGATCGATTTTTTAGGGACTTTTTTGGTCAAAAACCTACTAATATGACATATCCATTACGAAATACAGATTTAAATCTTTATATTTTTTGATCAAATAGTCTTGTGCAAGGACTAATTCCCGTAAATTGGGTCGCAATTTTTGTAAATGTCAAAGGATAATTAATTTTCTAATTTTGAAACAATTAATAAAACTATAGTGAATGTGGCCCTTTCAATACTATTGCATGTATTGACAATTTTGACATCAATACTCGTCACACCGGCATAATTGGTTAAGTTTGTCATTAGTTATCATGCTATTACATTAGGCCGAATTCAACTAAATATAAAAAAGTTATAAATTTTAGAAATATATAAGAGTAAAATTGTAATTTTATAAAAGAAAAGTTAAATAAATTAATACAATTTTTTTTTAAACAAATTAATAGAAATCTAAATAGGTTAACCATACATGAAATGAAGTTTGTAAAATCTCTACTAAAATTGCCTGAAAATTGAGACTCATGAACTAGTTTTGTTTTTCTCTAGAGATATAATTAATGCAGAGCAATCATTCTTGAAAAGAAGTGGAAAATTATTCAAAGAAATACAGCTACAAGAGAAACTTCAATCTCACTATGTGCTTCAATTAATGGTGTATTCATCGAGAACTAAAGCCTTTTAACATGCATACAGTTGACCTTCGAAGTTTGTAACGAGTACCCCCGGTTCCTCTTCAGCACCACTATAAATAGAACCCAATCCAGGCTCCCAAATGCACAAACTAATTCATCCTTGCAAAATCATGAATACTCCAATCAGCATTTACCGATTCACATTCATCTTCTTTGTTATCTTCTCATGCTCATGGGCAGCTTCTGCTGATCATGATGACCATGAGGACTTTCTTGAATGTCTATCCGAACAATTTAAGAACCAAACCTCAGTTTCCAACGTTGTTTACACCCCAAACAACTCATCCTACGCCTCAATTCTTCGATTTTCCATCCAAAACCTGAGATTCACGTCGGCATCCACCCCAAAACCGCAGGTGATAATAACCCCAGAAACCGAATCCCAAATCCCGCCTGTCATATACTGTGCCAAAGAAAATGACATGCAAATCAG
This sequence comes from Lippia alba, assembly GCA_037834125.1. Taxonomy (NCBI): domain Eukaryota; kingdom Viridiplantae; phylum Streptophyta; class Magnoliopsida; order Lamiales; family Verbenaceae; genus Lippia; species Lippia alba. Next base: position 3,904 of record JBBMKE010401279.1, on the reverse strand, counting down.
AACCCGAAGCGGGGGGCATGATTACGAGGGATTATCTTATGTTTCAGAAGTCCCGTTTGTGATTCTTGATTTGATCAACTTCAGTGAAATAACAGTTGATGCTGCCCAGAAAACTGCATGGGTTGAATCTGGTGCAACCATTGGTTCTTTGTACTACAGAATTGCCGAGAAAAGCCCGACTCTAGGCTTTCCTGCCGGTGTTTGCCCTACAGTTGGTGTTGGTGGACATTTCAGTGGAGGAGGCTACGGCACAATGTTGAGGAAATATGGCCTGGCGGCGGATAACGTGATTGATGCAAGAATTATCGATGTTAATGGCAGAATTCTGGACAGGAATTCAATGGGGGAGGATCTTTTCTGGGCCATCAGGGGTGGTGGAGGAGCTAGTTTCGGTATAATTCTTGCATGGAAAGTACAATTGGTTGATGTTCCAGAAACAGTCACTGTTTTCTCAATCGACAGAACTTTGGAACAGAACGCCACCCAACTCGTCTTCCACTGGCAGGAAATTGCACATAGATTTGACCAAGATTTGTTCATCAGAATCATACTGACGAGGATGAACACAAACCAGGGCGGAAGAAACATGACCATTCGTGCTACATTTAATTCACTTTTCCTTGGCGGGGTCGACAAGTTGCTACCGTACATGCAAGAAAATTTCCCTGAACTGGGACTGCTAAGAGAAGACTGCACCGAGATGACCTGGATTCAATCCATTGTTTCCTTGGCCGGGTTCCCGATAGAATCCCCTGAATTTCTGCTTAACAGGACTCAACCCTCTGTCAGATATTTCAAAGCAAAATCAGATTACGTGCAGAAACCCGTTCCTGAATTTGGGATCGAAGGCTTGTGGAGGTTGTTTTATGAACCTGAAGGTGAGGAGGCGGTTCTCATCATGAGCCCGTATGGTGGAAGAATGGATGAAATTTCAGAATCTGCAATTCCATTTCCTCACAGGAAAGGAAATTTGTACAAAATCCAGCATTTGGCTTACTGGGATGAAGACGAGGTGCAGAATTCCGACAGGTATTTAAGTTGGATGAGGAGGCTTTACAGTTACATGGCTCCCTATGTTTCCAGCTCTCCAAGAGCAGCATATATCAATTACAGAGATCTGGATATTGGGGTCAATAATATCGAAGGGCCAATTAGTTACGAACAAGCTAGTGTTTGGGGGTTGAAATATTTCAAGCACAATTTCGAAAGACTAGTTCGTGTCAAAACCATGGTTGATCCAGGGAATTTCTTCAGGAATGAACAGAGCATTCCGCCACTTCGCCCAAGGTGGACAAAGAAAGGGGACTAGTTAACCCAATTCACTTCATATATGATGTTTATATATTCTTTTTTTCTATTTTTAAGACGCTTAATAAAACATTGTACTAGTTATGTGTGCTTGTTGTAATAAATTGATTGTTCGGTGAAAATATATTACTTTCGTAGTCAAACTGTATGGGTGTGATAGAGTCCTGAGCAATTCGTTTTTTCATTTAGATTTTAGTCGAAGATGATTATTATTCTTGGAGCATTAAAGCAAGGCAGATTTCAACTTCGTTGTTTACATTTCTGCTCATTCTGCATATAAAAATGGAAGTTTTGGCCAAACGTATCTCCCAAATCAGCAAACCATAAATGATGGGGACTCCAGACAATCTTCATATTCATCTATCTAACAATCCTCTATACCAAACCTCAGATTCACAACATCTTCATTCGTCAACACCCAATTCCAAACCTCTAGCAATCGTTTACGCCTCTTCATGAATCCTAATTTCTGGCCGTTGTGCTCTGTTCCAAACTGAACGATCTGCAAATTATGAACCGCGCGCATCTCTCTACATATAATCAATATTTTTTATAAAAGATTTCTTTTCTGATTCTGCAACATCCATAATTACTGGTAGCAGACTCATAGGTCTTAGATGTAAATTTCCTTTAGTTTTATTAATAAGTGAACTGATTGCTTTCCTCTTAATGCAAATAGTCCAAATAAAATTTTTACCAGTACCAAAACTTAAAAAAGATTACAAATTTAATTCCCATATTAAAGGAGTTATTTACACCATACCCTTATGTTAGGTGAAATGAGCATAAAAAATCTTGTGTTATGAAAATTAATATAGGGAACCCTGTGTTTTCAAAATATTTACATGTAGAACCCTGAAAATTTATGATATTAATAGAACGTTAATTTTTTCTATTTATTGGATATGAAATAACTAATTTAACGTTTTATTTTACAATATAGATCATCTCACATATCTCTATGTACATTTTTTATACTTGTTTATGCGTGTTCTTCATGTAATTTTTATTTCTTACCGGGTTTCGGTGCATATAAAAAAAAGGTTTTGGTGCATAAAAAAAATATTGAACAATATAGAGAGATTTAATAAGATGTATATTGTAATATAAAAGATTAAATTAGTTATTTTGTATCCAATAAATAGAGAAAATTAGTGTTCTATCAATTTCATAAATTTTCAGGGTTCTACATGTAAATATTTTGAAAACACAGGGTTCCCTATGTTAATTTTCATAGCACAGGGTTTTTTGTGCTCATTTCACCTAACACAGGGGATATGGTGTAAATAACTCTTTTAGATTTGCATTCGTTGAGAAATTCTTATAGCTAAAGGAGAAATATAATTGTTATAGCGGTCATATTTTATTTAATAATAACAGTTAAATATTTTTTGTTATAAATAATATTACACATAACCCTCGAATTAGTATAATTAATTACAGTCACCCCAAGAGTAATAAGAAAACAAAAAAAAATTGACCAAAGTCAACAAAGAGTATTTTTAGATTTTTATTAAAAAAATATTGTCGGAGTCAACGATTTTTAAATGAAAATTAAGGTTAAATGTAATTACTTATGTTCTAAAAGATGACATTCTAATTTAATTTTAAAATGATGACTTAGTCAGGTCAAATGTAATTAACCCTATTGTTTAAGAATGAAAATTTAACATTCAAATGTTTATAGTCATTTATATACTTAATTTGACAAATAAGCCAAACATATGAGCATAATTTATGTAACAATATATGCTGGTGAAAATACAAGTTTACAGCTGAAAACTACAAATAATAAAACTAGATTGAGAAACGGATATCTTGCTCTTTTCAAAGAGATTCAAACTCACTGTAGCAATTTGTTTTTATCGGTCCAACAATAACATTTTTGGCCTGTCCCTTTCAGGACACAACAACTTGACAATGTTGTATAACTCAAGTAACTCTAGATAAATTGTCGAGTCTAAAGCTCCATCAATAACATCCTGCTTTAACTCATAAACTCTTTCTTCTTTAGTGAATGTAGGAAAAGTGAATGTAGGAAATGTGTATGAATAATTTTTTGTGTGTTTGCCCAATAAAAAAAATATCCCCTATTTCTAGGTGTAGAAATTCCCTTAAAATACTAATCACCAAATAATGATAGTGGGTAATAGAATGATGTAATAAAATGGCTAATGAATGGGATAATGGTAAGATGAAGAGGTTACACACGTTAATATAATAATTTCTTAGACCCACTAACCATGCAATTAAATAAGAAGACAAATGAATGTAAATAATAATAATTTTAATATTAAAATGTTCCATTTACCAACACTATATCTTATTATGATTGATTGCCAAATAAAATTACCATATATATTTTGAACAAAAAAATAATAATAATTACCATATATATATATATATGAACACAAACGTTAAACAATATAGATCTTTTCATACTATCGAAGAAATAGATGCAAAAGTATATGTTTTGTTTTCTTCGATGGCATGCGATGGTGTCGGAAATGGTAAAGATGGAATCAACACCAATTCATTCTCTATTTGTGTTTGTGTGGAGGGAAGACCATCATAGGCAAAAGGCCTCAGGAACTGG
>JBBMKE010401268.1:0-12460 GCA_037834125.1 Lippia alba | reverse complement strand
ATAATAATAATAATAATAATAATAATAATAATAATAATAATAATAATAATAATAATAATAATAATGATAATAATAATTATTATTATTTATTATTATTATTATTGCATAAAAAATAATATTTTTATATTATATTACTATAATAATTTAAAAAAAAATTGTATGACACAAAAACAATAACAGACCAACTCGTACATTTTAGCATCAGTGGGAGCTGATTCGTTCCATCAACAACATTGACAGTCGGAGCTGATTTGGTGGAGAGAAAGTGGGACTATGAATTATAAAAATGAGAAAATTAAATAAAAATTAATAAAAATAATACGATTATTTAAACAATAAATAAAAAATATATAGCTAAATTGCAAATAAATGATCTCTTTTATTTATTTCTTTCTGCGTTGTTAAAAACTAATAATCCCACACAATATATATGAGTGTAAAAATAATATAAATTATTATTGTTATTATTATTATTATTTAAATTTATATTGAATTAAATTCTTTATGTTAATATTTATTCTAAAATTATCTTTAGTATAATTATAAATTTATGATAAATAAATAAAACAGATAAAATAACATCAAATTAATAAAAATAATATAAAATAAAAAATATGCGAAAATAATAAGTAACATAATCACTTGTTTCTATTAAAACTAAAATTCTTCATTTGATTATCGATTTTAACTAAAAATCACTAAAATTACTAGAAGAACAATATAAGCTATGATTATAAACTTTTTCAAGATTTAGTAGTTTTATATTAATTGCAATTATTTTATTTGCAGTTATAAGTTTCAGTGGTAATATCCGATAAAAATATGGATAAAAGTTGGATGAATCTTCCAAGATCAAGTACTATATATGAAGGGTTTTGCACAACTTTCTTGAGTTTGCATTGTCTAATTCTGCTGTTGACGGAATGATTGTGTGTCCTTGCAAAAATTGTAAGAACGGATTAAGCAAGACAAGAGAAGTAGTGAAAGAACACTGATGGTTTTATGAAGGGGTACACACAATGGATAGTACATGGTGAGCTTAATTCATATAATCCAACTTCAACCCTACCACCTACCAAAACGAACCAACATGATGACATGCAGAGTTTATTAAGTGATGTTTTTCGGCTTGAGAATGATGACTGTATTATGGATGACTCACACCAAGAGGAAAATGAAGAACCGAATGAGGAAGCTTAAAGATTTTATAAGTTCTTGGAAGATTCTCAACAAGAACGATATCCTGGATGTAAAAATTTCACTAAATTAAAATTTTTGATTAGAATGCTTCATATAAAGTGTTTTGGTAAATGGACCGATAAGTCATTTACCATGATGATTGATTTGTTGAATGAGGCTTTTCTAGAAGGTGTGCAATTACCAAAATCTTGGTATGATGCAAAAAAGATCATCAAATACTTAGGTATGAGTTATGAGAAGTATGTTTGTGTCGGAATGATTGTATGTTGTACTGGGGCCCAGATGAATGGAGGACGGAATGCAAAACGTGCCATGAACCTAGCTGGATAAAAAAAACAGATACTAAAAATGTTGCAGCTAAAACTTTATGGCATTTTTCTTTAATACCTAGGCTGCAACGTCTTTTCGTGTAATCTAAAATTGCATCGTTTATGCAATGGCATGCCGAAGATCGTCCTAAAGATGGAAAATGAGACATCCTGCAGATTCTCCAGCTTGGCACACATTTGATCATTACAATACTGAATTTGCAAAAGATCCTCGAAATATCATTTAGAACTATGATTGTACAACATAGTTCATGGCCGGTAGTATTGATTCCATACAACCTACCCCCTGGATGTGCATGAAGAAACTTTACTTCATGTTGACGTTGCTTATTCCCGGCTCGAATCAACCCGGAAATGATATGGATGTGTGTCTACAACCTTTTATAGTTGAGGTGAAGAAACTATAGAAGAGCCTGAAGATGCAGATTGCAGCACCCAAACATCTTTCAATAATGACGATGTTAGCTGGGTAAGGAAGGGGGTTGCCGGAACCAAAGTTGGCGTGCCAATGACAACAATTTTGGAGATGCTTAGACAAAAAAAAAAAGAGATGGATACAATAAAACAAAAAAGAGGAGGACGTTGTGCAACTTAAGTATTGTCGTTCTAACGTGAACAATGTTTAGATTGATCATGAGATTTTTTTTGTCACCTTTGTTGCAATTTTTTTGTTTGTTTTTATTCTAGACCTGTATTTTATTGAAAGTTTAATTTTATAATTTATTTAATAAATGGCTGCTCAATTCTTTATATTTTTATTTTTAATAGTGATGATTAAAAAAGTTTCAAAAAGAAATAGAATGTCTGATCCTTCAAAAATTCTCAAGTTACTTCAACTAAGTCCGTACGATTCTTTCATACTTAAAATTTATAATTCAAAATATATTATAGAAAATATAAATGATTAAGATGTTATACATGTATAGTAATATGATACTATATAACTTTTACATTATTTTAGAAATTAACGGAAAAATAAAAAATTAAAAAAAATTAGAGTCCAAGAAACTAAAATGATTACTCTAAACTTCTCTCAATTAGTATGAATATAATATAAATTGTTTATTGTAGTACTTATAATTTCTATGTTACATTAAAGATGTAATCGTGCACAAAAAAGAAAAAAGCCGTAATATTATACTATCTTAAATCAAATATATATGTATAACTTAAAATTTACTTAATATTATAATATCATTTATAATGTAATTAATGATGAATATCAATTACGAAAATGAATTGGTCTTCTAATTGCAACAATGCAAAGGAATTTAGCGGCAAATATAATTCAATAATTTTTTTATTTTCCCTCCAAATTTATTTTTCTTCCCACCAATTTTTATCCTTAAATTTTATTCCCCCTATATTATCCCCACGTTCTCACCAATTGTCTTCTTCATTCCCCAAGTCAATTCATCATGATGCTCTTTACTTCTAAGGGGCATATTTTATTGCTCAAATCAAAACCCCTTTCTATTTTCTCAATTTTTGATTTTTTCGATTTTTTTGGTTTTTTGTGTTGGGATTCTCATGGGTTCAAACTTTCTTGCTTTTCTGTGGCTACCTACGTAGGGAAGGCGTGATCTTTTAAGATTTGATGTTTCTTTCTTCTGTTTATAGGTTGATTAAAGAATTGAAATTAAGAGTTAAATATAACGTGTTCATTTCTGCTGCGCAGGAGCTTCTCTTGCCAACTGTGATATTTGCCGTGTATTCTGCCGGTGTGCTTCGTCGACAAATTCGATTTACCCGGCCCAATGCATCGAGAAGAAGAGATGTGCACGAGATTTTCAGGGTATGTAGAGAAATTAATCATAAGATTTTTCCTTTCGAAATTCCTTTTTTTAGTAATTTTCCTTTTTTCAATTTTTTTTTTTTTTTGGTATTTGAAAATATAGACGGTTGGTTAATATGGCGAGTGGGAGATATCTGTGGAGGAACATGGAGCAATTGAGCAACAGAAAAGGTTTGTCAACTAAATTAATCAAATTATGTTACGTTATCTTCTAGATGTCAAAGTTATCTTATGTTATCTTTTTGATGTTATCTTCTAGATGTGAGAGAATTTTATGCAGTCTTTTGTTGCAGATTAGTTACAACTTTGTGGATATCTTGAGTTTAGAAAAATTGGGTAAGTTTTCACTACATAAATAATTAGTTTTTAATATGACGTTTTGGTTGCTTAGCATAAATGTTTGGTTGAAAGTACTTAATATGAAATTGAAGGCAAAAATAGAAGTCATCTTTGCAAGTGAATGAAGAGGTCAATGAAGCTGTCAAGAAATGGTTGATACCAAGGCACTCTTCTTTGAAGAAGGATAGGTTGATGTCCAGGCGAAAACAAGTCCTTCTCCTTTGTATATGATTCAACGTTTTTGTATAATTGATTATTATATAGGATTAATTTTTTATAGTGTAATTTTTATTTTTCTTTGAATTATTGTATCAGATTATTATTTTATTTATAAAATATTTTGACTGAAATATTTGTTTGATAATTTTACTTTATTGGTAAGATAATTTTGAAATTGATATTTTTAAAAAATTATAGCATTATTTTGGTAATTGAATCTGTAATATTTTTTAAAAAATATATTAAATTAAAATATCAAATGTTGGTTCATGGAACCGAGAAGATTCATTTGAAAATTTGATATTGTTTTGCAACCAGATTTTTTTTTTAAATTTTGGCAATATAATTATGTTGCAAATAAATATAAATAGAATATAAAAATTAGTTATTTTGGCAACGGATTTGGTTGCGAATTCAGACGCAATAATTTTAAAATAATAATAAATTTTTTAATGCATCAATATCTTGCTACACATTTATCTGTAGTAAGAGTTAAATTATGTTAAAATTAAATTTAAATTTTAAATTTTTAATGCATTTAAAAGTGTAGTGTGACCTTTTGTGTTACTACACATTAAAATGTAAGTAAAATAATATATGTTGCTTCATTTTAAAGTGTAGCAACATCTCTTACTACATCAATGGTGCCTACACTTGTATAAAATGTAGTAAGAGATTATGTGTAGTAACAATCTTTATCTTCCGACACTTAAAAGTGCATTTAAAACCCATTTTTTTTGTAGTGGCAGGTTCTTTCTGCGTCTTTAAGGTATGTCTACATATCATTGTATTTTTTTACTTTGTTTGCGCTGGAGCTACTTCTCCGAGCAAGTAACTCGAGACAACATCAAAGAAAAATGAGATTTTTACAATAATAATCTCACCTTGATTGTTGCTTGGAGTTTGCAGGAAAAAATAATTATGATATTTTTTGGGAACTTCGGCTGCAAGAAGTTCAAACAAAAAATAAGTCACCAATTATGATTAATTTCAATCTCTTTCTCCATCGGTGTTTGATTTTATCGTCGTGACTAAAAGCTTAGCTACTACTAATCTGATTGTCATAGCTTTGGCCATAAAATCCTTGGATGGGACTATTTGATTTTGGAACCCTCTTTTGATTAATGCCCAAAGTTATACACATCTCATTTTGGACATTTTTATATGTTTGTTTTGAAAGGCAACTAGATTGTTTGTTTGTATTCTTTGGTTCTTTTTAAATTGAGGATTCTCAATAAACTCTCTACGGTCTTATATTTGTTTTAGAGGACATCTTTATTTGTATTCTCCGGTCCTCTTTGTAATAAATAAAGGTCCCTAATGAAATTTCTACGGTAGGGAAAAAAATTATATTTTTTACTTTATTTTTTGATTTTTGATTTTTATTATTTTTGTAATTTTTGTTGATTATTGTTTTACTTCATATTTTTTGTTTATTATTTTGATTACATTTTAATGTTGTTGGTTTATTTAAATTGAATTAGTTTACTGTGTTTATATTTGTTTTGTTATATTTGCTCATTTGTTGATTATTTTTTAATATTTTGCTATTATCATTTTGGTTTTATTCTTTTATATTTTGATTGTTATTTTTTTTATATTTTATTGCTTTGTTCAAATGAAATTTGATGATTTCTTGATTATCTTTGAATATTTTATTATTATCATTTAGGTTTTATATTTTAATACTTTGTTTGCTACTTTTTCTTATATTTAATGAAAATTTAAATTAATTATAAGTCAATAAATATTTATTATTCTTGCTCATTTATTGAATTGTTCAATTTTTTTTTCTATTTTGTATTTTTAATCTATTAATTCACATATTTTCCGTAGAAAATACCTTGTGCATTTTAATAGATCTCTCCCATCCAGACAAACACTATGGATCTACGTTTGAATAATATTTGGAAATCTTTTCCTTTGTTATTTTTGAAACAAAAAGTTCTTTTATTTAGATTTTTTTTTAATTTTAAATTTATATCCACGTTTCATAAAAATAGTAATTTTTTAGGATTTTAGCTTTTATTTGTTATGCTAAATTATTTTTTAATATTTAAACTTCTTTTTATGTTGATTATATATATGTGAAGTATTATAATTTTTTCCCTTTAATTTTATGAAAACTACTTCTCTTTGTTTCTCTTTAGAATTTATATTATACTCTTTTATTAATTATTTATGTCATTCAATGTTAGCACAATTAGTTTTTTTTTTTTTTTTCCGTTTTGGCTTCCCTTTTATATATATATATATATATATTTTGGGAAGAACCAGTCAACGAGACCGCGAGGTTAGCGAGGATCTCACCTCATATATTGATCACCAACCAAGGAATAAATACAATGAGCGTACAACCATTTATCTAAAATGCTATAATTAAGACAAAGGCCACCCATGAAATAAAACAAGGTAGGGGAGATGGGGCCATAATAATTATTTTGTTTAGCTTCTTGAGGTGTAAGATGAAGGAGAGGCATCCAAGTGCAGCACCTTGCATTCCTGCTACCAATGACGCTCAACGGATCATACGTTTGTCTCAAATATCTTGTAATGTATGAACGCAACCATGGTCATGGTGTCTTTAGTATGTTACGAAATGGTGTACCAGAAGTTGGTGTCGGTATATCCGTCAATTCCATAGTAACAATCTATCCCAAGAGGGAAAATCTTTAAAGTAGTCCATTTGTATATCACTCCTATACTAACTTGCATAGATTGAGCACTACCTTTCATCGGCTCGATATGATTAAAATTAACATATAGCACCACCCGATGAAACCAACAATTATTTAAAAGATGGAACTTAGCATGCAGTAAATAACCTTGAGGAGCCAAGCTAAGATACTTACCTGCCTTATGGGGCGGCAGCTTCCCATTTTGATCATGATTAACAATCATTTTGTTCCGATGTTTGCAATGCCCCATTGATCCATTCTAACCATCCCCTTGACAGGTCGCATCAACTCTAATGCCGGGAATAACCATGTGTTTTGAGTTGAAGCCCCACGTTTTGCAAGAAAGTCCGCTATCATATTTCCTTCGCGGTAAATATGAGTCAAAACGACCTGTTTCCCTGTGGTGATCTCTCCAAATTGAAGCAATAAGTTTTGAGAAGCCCAATCACCTGATGATTCTCGTTTTACCAAGTCGATGATGGCTTTAGCATCCATCTCTGCCCATATAAACTGGGCACCTAGAGCCAGCATCATTTTGATACCTTGCACCAAAGCTGCAAGTTCCGCATGGATGTTTGTCGTGGCTCCAATTCCGGCGCTGTAAGCGGAGTGAACAATTACATTGCTATCTCTAATCACCACTCCAATTCCCCCCGGTCCGGGATTTCCAAGGCCTGAACCATCTGAATTAACTTTGACGTGCCCCAGCGGGGGTTTTATCCATCGCACTAACTTAAATTCCCTTTTCTTATGCGGGAGCAATTGTATTCCAAATTTTGTTGCTGCCAATCTATCCCCAAGCCACCAGTCAGTAGGGATCTTATTGATCCTATGAAGGATGCCAATGTGCTTGAGGATTTGTCTCTTGATGTTAAACGAGGTGTAGCTCAAGCCCTGGTGTTTGCGCCTATTCCGTTCCGTCCACGCAAACCATAATGTAAGGGCTGGCACAATGATCCGTATATGCTTCCTTGAGCTAAAAGGAGACGACGTTATCCAAGCATTAAGCATTCCATTGATGGACACCATCTCCGAGACCTGCACGTGGAAAATATTAGCAAAATAATTCCAGACATGTTTGATCTTATTATTATGAAGAAAAGCATGGCTGCTCGTTTCCTGAGCATTGCAACAAACACATCTAGATGGGAAAACGATTCCCTTGCGGTGAAGCCGCTCATCAACAGAGAGCCAATCATGTATGGCTCTCCACAGAAAAATCGATATTGTAGGCCTGAGATTGACGAACCAAATAGCCTTGCACAGATCCGACTCGTCTCCTATGCACCTGCTTCTTTTCCACGCGGATTTTAAGGTAAAACACCCATCCGGAGTGTTTTTTCACAACCCCTTATCTTGATGATTCTTAAGAATTTTGACGTTGATTATCTCGTCGACCATATTATTCTCCAGAACTTGTGACAATTTTTCTCTATCCCAATCCCCTTCAACCATAAAATCTTTAACTTTTTGGTTCCCATATGCTCCATCCATCATCGCTGCAATAGGTTTGCCTTTGAACCACGCATCATCCCAAAAATAAAGATCTCATTCTCCTATAGTCCAAAAGATGTCAGGTTCGGTTTGGTGTCGAATTCTACAAAGCCTTTGCCACACCGAAGAATGGTAAGGCATAACTATAGCATATTTCGGATGAGTGGTGTGCCAGTACTTGCTTTTCATGTATTGAGACCATAAAGAGTTGTTCATGCTCATACGCCACCACAACTTTTTGGAGAAAGCCCGGATGACGTCTTCAAATCGCCTTACACCAATCCCCCCTTCCTCGACTGGGAAACATAGACGTTTCCAACTGGTCCAATGAAGCCTTCTATTACCTTCCTTTGAACCCCAGAAAAACCTATTGATCATAATTTCCATCTTACCAATAACTGATTGTGGAGGTTCAATGACTTGAAACAGATGTGTCGGAAGAGCTAATATAATAAATTTAATCAACTGTAGCCTTTCTCCATGCGAGAGATAACTACAATCCCATCAGTTCATCCGTTCTCGTATCCGGCCGAGCAGATCATCAAAAAGACTAATCCTTCATCGGCCCTTGTAAAGAGGGGCCCCGAGATATTTTATGGGCAAGTTGGCTTGCGAATAACCAAAAATTCCTTTCACTTTTGCCGCAGCTGAAACATCGCCGTTTCCTATCAGAAAAACACTTTTGTTAGCATTAACTTTTTGGCCGGAAATAGCTTCAAAATTATTTAAAATATTTTTAACTACCTGAAGCGATAAAGGACGATTGTTGGTGAGAATCATTGTATCGTCCGCATAAGCCAAATGTGACACATACATGTCTGCTGAGGTCCTGAACCTTGCCCTTGGGTTCTCTGCCATAAACCTGTTCAAGACATACGACAAATAATCAGTAGCAATTACAAATAGTGAAGGTGACAAGGGGTCACCCTGTCGGATGCCCCTGCTCGATTTGAAGATTCCTAAGGACTCTCCGTTAACTAGTATAGAAAACCAACATCCAGAGATGCAATTCTGAATCTAGGATATCCATTTTTCCGAGAATCCTTTGGCACGAAGTATTTGATATAGAAAATCCCAGTTTATTCGATCGTAGGCTTTAGCCATATCCACTTTAAACATAACATTTTTTACCCTGCTTTTGTTATCAAGCACATGAATCATTTCTTGAGCCAGCAGGATGTTGTCACTTATCACTCTACCCTGCACAAAGCCACTTTGATTGTTAGAAACCAATTTAGGAAGAAAACGAACAAATCTAGAATTAAGAATTTTAGTAATGATTTTGTAAGAAACATTGCAACGGCTGATAGGTCTATAATCACTCCAATAGGCCGGGTTTTCAGTTTTGGGTATCAACGCGACAGTGGTGGTCGTGAAAGCCCTTGGCATTCTGCCTCCATTAGAGAAATCAATAACTGCCACATTCACATCTTTCTTGACGGTATCCCAACAGTGCTGATAAAATAAAGCACTAAAACCATTGGCCCCCGCAGCACTATTGGGGTTTTGATCAAACACTACTGCTCTAATCTCATCCTCCGTCGGCATGCCATCTAAAATGGTTGTATCTGATGCAGTTAAAATTCTGGGAATTTCTTCTAAGCTGCCAGTACGAGCTTGTGTTGCATGTGGTTCTGTGAGTAGATTCTCGAAAAAATTCCTGGCAGATTCCCGAATGAGGCTTTGGTCCGTTATATGTTCGTCTCCTTCATGTATCACGCTAATTCTATTTTGAAATCTTCTTTTCTTGACGAGGGAGTGAAAATATTGCGTGTTTCTTTCTCCCTCGTCCATCCATTTGCATGCAGCTTTCTGACGCCAGAAATCCTCTTCCATAGCCAATGTGAGCTTGTGTTCTGCAATTGCTCTATTCCAGAGCATGAGGTTATCATTATTTGGAGTAATCTCAAAATTGCGTTCAACCTCTAACTCTCGTTTCTCAGCCTCTTTTCCCCGATCGAAGACATTGCCAAAGACCGTTTTGTTCCAGAACTTAAGATGTTCCTTGAGGCGCTTTAGTTTGTCGGCCAATTTTCTCATTCCTTGGTTTTCAATAGGTAAATTCCAATTTTCGTTGACTGCCTGTTCAAGTCATGGTCCTTATCCACATTGCTTGAAATCTGAAAGACACCGGGTGGGTAGGAGTATCATCGTGCATAGTAACCAAAAGTGGGCAGTGATCAGAGGAGCTCTTAGCAAGATGGCGAACGTTTGTATGAGGGAAGAGCTCGTACCAAGCCTCGTTCACTAAAATCCTATCCAGACGTTTCCAAACACTCTTATTTGTCTAGGTGAAGGGTGAACCTTCAAGGGGTTGTTCGATTAGTCCACATTCGGTGATGAAGTCACTGAATTCTATCATGGACTGGTAGTCTTGATTGCTGGCCCCTTTTGTTTCGCTGATGGAGGTAACCGTATTGAAGTCACCCCCCATGATCCAAGGCGAACCATTAATATTCCTTTGAGTGAAATACTCCCAAATTAGACGCTTGTCAACTGTGTTACATTTTGCATAGACAATTGTCATGAAACAACTCTTTTTGGTCGATTTCCAAGTAATCCTAAGATCCAAGAATTGTCTATCATCTTCCAATATATCCACGATCATGTCCTCGCAAAAGAAAAACCAGATATGATTAGAGCAATTACTAATTATATTATCAAAACGGTATTTACGACACACAGCAAAAGGAATTAAAGGAATAAAAGGTTCAAGAATGACAAGAAAATTAAAATTATGATTAAAGCAAAACTTCTTGAGGGAGCGTTGATGATCCGACTTTTCCATATCCCGCACGTTCCATATCATTCCTCATAAAATCATTGTAAACCTTTTTTGGCAGCCAACGACTGTGTCGCTCCTTTAGAGGCCGTATTCGGGTTCCTGGGAGGTCTCCCTCGTCTTTTTTTAACTACTGGTGTAAATCCCTCGTTCCCTTCTCCATCAGAAGTTGAAGTTTTATGCAGCGCAAGTTTTTTGAGATCCTGTTGTTCATCACCATCAACTTGTGGCGGTTCCGGTTCGCTGATAGCATCTCTCTCGGAACATAAACTCTCGCCATTTGCACTGCGTTCCTCATCATCTTGAATATTTTCATGTTCCACCGGGGCATTTTCGGGGATCGTACCTGATGGCTGAGGCATTGTCATGATTTTATTCCTCTTGCTACTCTCTGCCTGCTCCATTCCAACTTTTGTACTGTCTGCCTGCTCCATTCCATCTTTTGTGCTGGTTTTCTGCCGCCAAACCAGATCTTTATGTGTTATATTTTTGGCTTGTTGTTGGTCCGACTCCGTTCCATCAGCATTCTGCAAATCCCTAGTTAGGAGGTTATCAGTTTTATTGTCGTTTCCTTTGTTGGCAGTCATATCTACTAGTTGTTTTGTTGTGGCCTCGCGTCTCTCTTGGATTGACTGCCGTAAATCCTGTTGTTCATCTATAATTTCTGCATTCACCACATCGTGGCAGTCCTTTTTATCGTGACCCAACCTCGAGCATTTTCTGGAATAAGTCGGTAAACGCTCGTAAATAACTGGTTGAATCAAGGTTCAGCCATTGAAACCTATGCTCAGTTTCATTTTCAAAGGTTGCAGCAAATCAAGCTCAACACATGCCCTAGCAAAATTTGGTCTATTGCAATCAAAGGTGCCCTCGTCAAAACCTAATGGTTCGCCAATCTGTTTGACGATGTCGTGCAATATGTCCGGGTTAAAAAACTGAGTTTTGAGTGAAGGTAGCCTAATCCAGATAGGTGCAATGGACGATTCAATCTTCGGGTTGAATGTAGGTGTCCAGTTTAGAACCCTCATCGGGTATCCATCGAAGTTTAAGATCCGTCGTAACCACATTTTTAGAATAGTTTTCCTCACTTGTTAATCTGATTAAAACATGTTTGATGTTCATAACTCCGAGCTTAAACTCTCCTTTGAGTTCCAACTCCATGAAGAGTTCATGGAGCCGAGACATAGTGGGATAGCCGTGGGAAAACTTTCCGATCAAAGCAAACCGAAACGGTTTGGATAGTTCATTAATCTCCTTGTCGGACAATTGGATGTGCAGTATCCCATTTCGTTCCGAGAGAACACCGTAAGACTTGCGTGATGGGGATTTGTTGAAGATGTGAATCTTTCCAAAACGCGGGACCGTAGGTTGTTTAGTTACAGACGTCGCTACAGCATAGGATTTCTTTGGAGGCTGCTGCTGTGTGGCCGGAGTGCCATCTCCCGTCGCTGGAAGAGGGTCGTCAGCCGCAGTCGGCGGCCTTTGCATGGAAAAGATAGGGTTAGGGTTACACAGAGGGGAGAGTTTCATTTTGTAAGCATATATAAAAACTTTTTATGTTACCTATTTTTCTTTTTTGTTTCATAGTTCTTATTTTCTTTTTTTTTTTTTGGTAATACACACA
>JBBMKE010401259.1:0-12463 GCA_037834125.1 Lippia alba | reverse complement strand
AGCATTCTCCCTAGCTTGATCGTGTTCTGCGACTGGTGTGGATACCGTTAGAGGATCGCTGCATTGGAGATCTAATCGAGAGCCGTTCGAGGGACATTCCGCGTGAAGGGCGTTCTAGTAGGCGGTATTAGCATCACAAGAAAGCTACTACCTACGTGAGTTTCTCGAAACCACGAATCCAATACGATAATCGAGAGATTTCACGGTCCTCCTTGTTTGGAAAAATTTTTAATTTCCGCTGCGTTTACTCTACTGTTTCCAACACTGATGCACATCGATTGGGCGAGCTATAAGTATGGTCATGCCATCGAGATAGCTCAGGCCAAGAAGGAGAAGCTCCAAGTATCATGCGAGCTTCCCCAGCCCATAGAGATCGAGCAATTCCTCCCCTCCGTCTATGAGCTGGAAAGAGCTAGAGCCCGAGCTGTCCAGGGGCCGACCTCCGATGTTCCAGATCGATTAAACTTCAGTAGCCGGAAAGTGGCCGTCTAAAAATTTCTTCTTTTCATATTCTGTTTTCAAAACAATCTTATTCGACCTACTAGCCGAGATGTGGCTAGGTGAATACTTGTTTATTTCTTTTTTGCTGCTTTTGCTTAAACAGTCGCCCATCGAGTGGTGAGCTCGATGTGCTAAGGTATGATCGGCCCACGTCGAGTGGTGAGGTCGATCTTTTAATGAATGCATTTATGTTTGTCCATACTTGTGTATTTTTTTTGTTTTATTTTACAAGTTGGATACACATTTGATCTCATCGTCGGTTTTGGTTCACTATTCGCATTTGGATCGATCTATTCTATATTCGATCTTGTTGGAATGTCTGGCCAATTACAGTTCAATTATTCTTGTTTTTCATATAATTCTCATCAGATCGAGTTTGATCTCTTTGGAATTTTAAAGATGTGTCCAAGTTAGGATTTATAGGATCCTTTTGGGTCTACATCGACCTCCCTGGCTCTCATCCTCTTTGGAAAAAATCTAAAAGATTCATTAAACACTTAGGGATTTCTAGGATCTCCTTGGGTCTACAACGACCTCCTTGGATCTCGACCGCTAAACAAATAATTAAAATTTTAAAAGATGTGAACAATGCCTAGAGTATCTTTTAGGGTCTCTTTGGGTATAGACCAACCTCCTTAGAACTAGATCTCTAATTGCGTCGGGGGGTGGGGGTCACTTCCCTCTTCGAGTCATGATCGTAGGTCGAATGAGCATTTGTTTGAAAAAGTTTTTACTTAGTGCAAAAACACGGGTTGATTCAAATCGAACTCGAACCTAAAAACATGCATTGATGTTCATTGATAAGAGGTCGATTCTTAGGCGAATTCGACCTCCAAAAATGCGTTACAATCTTAAAAAAAAAGCTAAGTATAAAACCTCTTCAAGTTGTTTGAGTTCCAGGGTCTGGGCAAAGGTTGGCCGGCCATGTCTTCAAGTCTATATGCCATGTTCTTCCCTATCTCCACTACTCATTATGGCCCTTCCAAATTTGGCTCCAGTTTTCCTACATGTTGTAGAACTTCGACCTTTTTTAGCACGAGATCTCCGATCTGAAAAGATATGGGCTTCACGTGCTTATTGTATGATTGAGCCACTGCCGCCTTGTATTGTTTGAGCTTCTCATAGGCTCGTTTTGTGAAAGAGTTCGGAAGGCATTACGGCTTCAGACCCGTAGACCAATGAGTATGGGGTTTGCCTAGTGGCAATTCGTGGAGTAGTTTGATAAGCCCATAGCATACCGTTGAGCTCATCTGCGTAGGCGCCGAGCTGGCATCGAGGTGGGTCTTGAGGTTTTGGATGATGATCCTATTTGTGACTTCGGCTTGGCCATTTGCTTGCAGATGGCCAACAGTAGTAAATCTGAGGTCAATCCCAAGCTCTCGACAATAGCTCTTTATGTTCTCAGATCGAAATTGAGGTCCATTGTTACAGATGAGCACCTTCAAAACCCCAAAACGACATATTATATTTTTCCAGAGGAAATTTCTTATCACTGCATCGATTATTTTGGGGACTGCTTCGGCCTTAACTTTGAGAAGTACTCGGCACATACTATGTAAACTTTTTTCAGCCTAGGTGCTAGAGGAAAAGGACCAATGATGTCGATCCCCCATTGATTGAAGAGCCAACAAACGTCGATCGGGATCATGGATGCTGGGGGTGTGTGGATGAGGTTGTCATGTTTTTGGCATTTGGGGCATTTCCTGGAGTGGAGTTTCGCATCCCATACCATCGTTGGCCAGAAGTAGCCACTTCTTAAGATCTTTCGAGCTAAAGCTCGACCTCCGGAATGGTTTCCACAACATCTTTCATGAACTTCTTCTAAACATCTTGAGCTTGGCTAGGTCGAAAACACCTTAGAGGGGGACCAGTGAAGGACTTCTTGAACAACCTGCCATCGCGATCAAGCATATAAAGCAGAGATAGATATTTGACTCTTTTGGTGTCAGTTCAATTTTGAGGTAATGTTCCATCTTTGAGGAAGGTGATTTGATCGTCCATCCAACACGGTTCTAGCGGATTGATGGCGGCCACATCGACCTTACCTTCATCGATCGCACGGCCCCCCTAGACCATAAAGGAGATGGTTGCGTCTTTGACCCCTTGAAGTTCATTTGCCAATTTGGACAAGGCGTCCGCTCGATTGTTCTCTCCATGAAGGGCTTGTTCAATCATAAATTGTTTAAGCATCGAGGTTAGCTCTTTCACCATTTTTAGATATGCAGCCATTGATTTTTCCTGAGCCTCGCACGTGCCATTGACCTGACCAGCAATGAGTTGAGAGTCAATCACAACAGCTAACTTGTCGATCCCATTCTCTGTGGCGTATCTCAGCCCCGCTACGAGTGCTTCGTACTCGGCTTCATTGTTCATTGCTTTGAAATCAAGCTTGATGGCGAAATCTAGCTGGAGACCTTCTGAGCTTGTAAGGGGTATTCCCACTCCCCCTCCTTGAGAGGTCGATGAGCCATCTGTATATATAGTCCAACTTGGTGAAGTAGGGTCAATCTCCATTGAGCTGGTTTTCTTTTTGACTAGGAAGTGAGCCAGAACTTGGGCCTGTTGGGCAGCTCGAGATTGATAGGTGTGTCATGTTGACTCAACTCGACCGCTCATTTCATCATTTGACCTGACACATCAGGTTTGGATAAGACCTGCTTAAGAGGTTGATCTGTTAAGATGATTATTGGGTGAGCTTGGAAGTACGGGTGTAGCTTCCAAGCTATGTGCGTAAGGGCGAACACGAACTTCTCGATCTCGAGATATTTTCGTTCTGCTTCATGCAGGATCTTACTAAGGTAGTAGATCGGAAGATGCTTTTGATCTCGAATGGTGACCAAGATCGAGCTAAAGGTTTCATTAGAGAGAGACAGGTAGAGGTACAAGGTCTCTCCCTCATTTGATTTTGCCAACAATGGCGAAGACGTTAAGTACTCTTTCAGCTGATCGAATGCTCGGTCGCATTCCTTATTCTATCCGAACTTCTTCAGGTTCCTTAACACTTTGAAAAATGGGAGATTACGTTCGGACGATCACAATATGAACCGGTTGAGGGAGATTATTTGACCTACGAGGGATAGAACTTGGCTGATGCACTAAGGTCGAGGTATGACCTGGATAGCTTTAATCTTGGCGGGGTTGGCCTCGATGCCTCATTAGCTTACCATGTAGCCTAAGAACTTTCCGCCTTCATCCCCAAAAGTGCATTTATCCGGATTGAGCTTCATCTCGTACTGCCGTAAGATCTCAAACAATCAGTGAAGGTGATCCAGGTGATGATATACCCACCGGCTCTTCACGATCATGTCATCAACGTAGACCTCCATGGTCTTTCAGATCTCGTCTTTAAACATCAGGTTGACCAACCTCTGGTATGTGGCTCCCGCATTCTTTAGTCCGGAGGGCATAATTTTGAAACAATAGATCCCCTTCACCACGATGAAGGCCGTGTGCTTTCGTTCTTGTGGGGCCATAAAGATTTGATAATAACCTTTGAAGGCATCCATCATGCTGAGCATCTCGCTCCCTACTGTCGAGCCGACGAGCTAGTCTATGCGAGGTAACTAATATGGATCTTTGGGGCAAGCTTTGTTGAGGTCGGTGAAGTCGTTACACATTCTCCACTTTCCTCACATTTTTTGCACGAGGACGACATTACATAGTCAGTCAATGTATTGAGCTGGGGTAATGTATCCCGTATTAAGGAGCTTGTTGACCTCAGCTTCGATGATGTCGTTCCTTGCTCAACTTTGCGTTCTCAACGTCTGTTTGATGGGTTTCACCGACGGGTCAATCCCAAGGCGGTGACAGATCACCTCGAGGTCGATGCCGATCAGGTCCTTAGCCGCCCACGCGAAGATTTCTGAATTATCTCGTAAGAACTCTATCATCATGACCTCGTGTTGGGGATGCATGTTCGCACCGATCTTGGTGGTCTTATTGCTATCTTCAGGGATCAAAGCGATTCCCTTCAGTTCTTCAGCGAGTTCGAGCCGCTCGCTTGCCTTCCTTTTTCGAGCTGTGTGTGACCTTTCGGTCTTGCTCTCCTTTGCGGGAAGCTCAATCTCTCCATCCTCGTAATTCTGGAGGTCACGATTTTCCACGATCTCCTTATCTGATGGCTTCTTTAGGACGATGGCGTAGCAAGCCCTACTGTCCATGACATCACAAGCTACCTCTCCGACGCCGTTCAAAGTTAGCATCTTCAACTTCTAATGGTAAGTTGAAATTATTGCTTTGAACTGGATTAGGCCAGGTCGGCCAAAAATCATGTTGTATGCTAGGGGCATGTTGATCACAACGTACTCGACCTCTTGTGTTACCTTCATGGGGGATGTTCCCATCGAGGTGAGTAGGCGTATGGGCCCTAGAGGGACAACCTCCGATCCTTCGAACCCAGACAATGGAGTTCAGATCGGATTGAGCTTAATGTTGTGCAATTTCATTTTTACAAGAGTAGAGTAAAGGATAATGTTTAAACTGCTTCCATTATCAACTAGGCATTTGGTTACATTATAGTTAGCCACGCCTAGGATCACCACCATCAGACAACTAGGCGTTTTGCCTTTCCAATGTGGGCCAGGACGGCTATCACTCTCACTAAAACTGACCTCCTGTCTCGCCCAATCTCTACCCTGATCGAACTGGAAGACTTCTTCGTGGGGGGCCATTAAACTCTCGAGCTACGTGCCAGATGTTCCTCTTCCGAGCTATATTCGAGTCGCCTCCTTCAGGTCCTCCGATAATCATGAAGATCGTGCCTTTGGAGGGAGGGTTGTCCTCAGCTCTCTCGAGGGGCGGCTTCCCTGATCTTCTTGGGGAAGATCTGGACCTGGAGCATTCCCTGTCATGAGATCGATTGGCTTTCTCAGAATAGTGGTCGATATTGCAAACGAAATCCTTAAGTGCCCTCCTTGAATGAGTTTTTCGATCTTGTCGCGAAGGGTGTTGCATTCTGTAGTAGTGTGGCCGCATTTTTTATGGTAGCCGCAGAATTTTCTAGATTTCTGAGTCTTTGGACCCTCCCCGATGGGCTTGGGTCTCTTCAGAAGGCTCTGGTCCATGACACTTAGATCTGATGGATGGATTTGGTCAAGAAGACATAGTTTTGTCAGTCGACATGGGTCGGGAGATCGACTTTCCCCTTAATTTTCTTGGGCTCGTTCCCCTTCCGATTTGGGGTCGAGCTTAACCCAGTGATCTACCCCACAGTAGAGATGTAATTGAGCCAAGCCTACTCGCGCTTGGGTTCGAAGTTGGCGAGTCAAGCTGAGCCGTGGCTCGGCTCATGGGGACTGCGAGCTAAGCCCGAGCCATATCTTTCACAGCTTGTGGCTCGCGAGCCAGCTCACGAGCCATATGTTTGTGTGTGTGTATATATATATATAATATTTAATACGTATACTATACATTTATTTATTTATAATAAAATATAAATATTCATCAAATTAACCTGAGCAATAACCCTATTTCTTCAAATTAGAAGCATTCTAAAAACCTCGTTCCATTAGCTGCGTCCCATCTCAGATTTCACTGTCAATCGCCTCCCCATCTCTGATCTCACAATTCGCCACCATGCTTCTCGCCGGCGGCCACCACCTTGCTCGTTAATCACCTAAAATCAATCCTGCCTCTATTTAAAGCAGCTTAGCACGGCAACAAACCTTTCCAAACTCCACTACCTCACCATCTTGCGGCATCTCCCACCACGACCCCACAATCCCGTGCTACCCTTTTGCAGATCCGCCGCCTTACATACAGCATGAAGCTTCCGTAGAATGCCGCCGTCGCCACCGCATCTCTGAAGGCGACCACCCATGATAAAGTAAAGGGGATTTCTTTTTATTTTTTATTTTTTCTTTTTCTTTGAAACTCGGATCTGATTTAGATCCGCTTTTTCTCTTGCTTTTCTTTTTAATTTTTCTGATTTTTTACACTTGTTCAATTTTTGTTGCTTTAAATACCCACAAACAATTTTAAATAGTTGATGAATTTTTCTTTTTGTCAAGTTGCTTTGAATGAGATAAATATGTGTATTTTGCTTTAGGAAATCTGGATTCTTGTGTGTTGGATGTGTATGAAGGGAAAATCCAGATATGTTGCTTTGAGAAAGCTAAATTCTTTATTGTGTGAGAACACCAGATCTGGGAATTTTTTAATTTATTTTTCTATTGGCTCGGAGCTCGACCAAACCTCTCTCAACCCAAGCCCGAACCATTCTCCTCATGGCTCGCTGGCTCACGAACCGAACCCAAGCTAAAATATTTACCCCTGAGCCTAGGGTCGAACCATGAAAAAAGTCAAGGCTCAACTCGGCTCGACTCATTTGCATCCTTACCCCTCAGATCGAGGCAGAGGTCCGTGTGCGGGGGCGATTTCTTCCACTCGCATAAAGTTGTGGGCGATATATTGGACCTCTGTCAGGTTACAGGTCCAGCCCTGACGATCTCATCGGTCCATAGGCAGTTACGGAGAGCTCGATGGACTATAGAGAGTAAAGTGTCCATCATCGGGTTCTCGACCCGAACTACTTCACTTGAGAAGCGAGTCATAAAATCTCAAAGGGACTCGTCCTCCCACTGGTGAATGCTATTGAGGTAGGAGGGCGACAGTTTCTCCCCAGAGACATCAAGGAGAAGTGTGCAAGAAATCGATCTACAAATCGGTTGTAGGTCGGGATATACCGTGGCAGCAAGCGGATAAACCAGTCTTGCGCTGGGTTCATCAGCGTTGTGAGGAAGAGGTTGGCCCAAATCTGTTGTAGGTGTGAATGCAACAGCATGCGATTCTCGAAGGTCGTCACGTGTTTCTCAGGATCTGTTGTCCTGTTATATATCGGTAGGCCCGTCGGAATTCGATCTCCATCACAGGTAGTACGGAGAATGTCCTGGCATAAGGGGGAAGCTTCCACCCTATCGCTGCGGTATCAGATAGGGCGTCGATTCAGTGCCTCTCTCAGATCGACCTGCCTTTAGAAGATGATCGAACCTTGATCTTTCAGGCGATCTTGGCACGCCTTCTTAGCGGATCGGCGTACCGATCCTGCTCGTTTCCAGCATGAGCTGCGGCCAGAAGAGCCGCTTCATCCCTCGCGGATCTAGCGAGGCTCCGCGTGCAGAGATCATCATACTCCTCGTGGTCGAGGTCGACCACGTACTTGCTATTGTTCTTGCGGCTAAGGTGATCTGACTGCCCGTGGCCTTCTCGCGGGTCCACCTTACTTCTTTCGGGTGGAGGTGGGGGAGGAACGAATCCCTGACCCTGGTCTTGGCCGAGCTGGGGAGAAAATCCCCATATGATCTGAGCCGAGCGGCCATCCGCCTATTGGAAAAGATACTGGACGACGTTCCCGTGCAGTTGGAGTGAGGGGTCCACTGCGTTGCCCACGATTGGGCTAGGGATAGTGGTAGCGAGGCTCGGGCAGCTCGGGTTGCCTCGGTTCGCGATCCTCTTCTTGGGCGCACTCGATCTCGACCTTTCATTGGTTGAGAAATGAATCAAGATCTGCTTGAGTGACGGTGATCTTGGGAACAACTTCGTTCTATGGCATGACAAGGCTGGTACTAGGGCCTACTGGCTCGCCGGTGGGAGTAATGGCCAAAATGTTGCCAAGGGGCGCATTGTGATCGTGCGCATCGTGAGTGTTCACCATATTTAGTAGGTAGAAGAAAGGAAAGAATGGTGGGAGGCTTTTATCTAGGTCGATGGAAAAGAGGTTTCCCACAGACTGCGTCAAACTGATTTGGCTCAAATATGGTCGATCTAACGTGGTCGATCTGGCAGATGGATATGGGTCAATCAGTCAAGAATTTATTTATGTGGGCTCTTAATCGACCTGAAAGCACTATCAAACGTAAGCTTGAGGCCAACTGGGGTTCACTTAGAGAGAGAATAAATGCAATTAAATGCGGAGTAAAAGTTTGTCAGCTACTGTTCAAGGGGCAAGTATTTATAGCCTTGGCCAAATAACACAATGGTGTGTGTATTGCAAGTGTGCATTAATGGTGCTGTATCATCGATCTGGTTGTCGGACGATGGAGCTGGCTAAAGAGAGGTCGACTGTACCTGCATTCCCCTTTGGGTATAGACGGGAACTGACGAGCAGTAAATGCACCGTAATACACTTGTCCTAGGGAATAGAAGGGCTACACACATCCCAACAAGAGTGCTTTATGACATCTGGGTGTCCAATGACGTGTGTCATCGATTTGTAGATCGCTGGGGTCCGTTCGGCTCCATCTACTGATGTGCATTAGGTCAAAGGAGTTGGGCCCTTAGAACTCGAGATTGGGTAATCTCTTGTCTTTGGAAGAAACCATTGAGCAAATATCGATTTGTCGATTTGCTCCGATCCGCTTGCCACGTGTTGTCCAAATGGTCTTCTCTGGCTCGTCCAGGTTGGCGCCACATCCATGTGGCTCCTACATGGGTGAGCCACGTGGCCGTACGCTATTGTGCCATGTGAAAACTAGTAACTCTGCGCACCTTACATGTGTGCAAATAAAAAGAAAAGAATTATTATATATATATAATTAAATTCTTTATTTTAATATTTATTTGTAAATAAATATAATAGTTATGGTAAAATTTAAAAAATAGAAAAATTAAAAAAAATATATAATAGAAAAGTTGGAGTGTGGTGAGAGATCACATAAAAGGTAAGAGATAAATAAAAAAATAACATATTATTGGTTGAAAAAGTAATAATAGAAAAAAAAAGAAATATAGAGTCATAGAGACTAAAACAGTTTTTACTTTACTCTCTCACTTAATATAATAGTATAGATAATATGTGTGCTAAAAAATAAAATATTATTATTAAAATTAAATTTTTTATATTAATAAAAACTAAATAATTACTAAATTAAAATAAATAAATTTAATAATATCTTATTTGTAAAAAAAATAATAATAAGAATGCGTAAAAGTTATTAAAAAGAAAAAAAATTAATAACTATTAAATAATCTATTAGTAATCCTTTTTTTTTTAAACGTCTTCTTATAAAAATGTTTTTACAAATACCTTCTTCACCATTTTTAGTGAATCCGACATTTAAATTGGTACAACTTTTGACGACGTTTTTCACCTAAATTAAACTATCCCGCAAAATTATGCAATTGTTGCACTATTAGGGGTGGGCGTACGGGTCGGGGAATTCGGGGTCCGTCCCGACCCGATCGGATATTTCTCTATCGGGACGGGGAGTTCGGGAAGTCTTGAGTTCGGGAAGGGTACCTGAATCCCTAATAGCATTTCAGGCTCGGGATCGGGGAGTGATTTGGTACCTGTTTTCCCCGATCGGGTACCCGAACTCCCCTACCTTGAAATTAAAAAAATATAAATATATATATATATATAGTATACGTATATTTTGTGTTACCTTTTCTCATATTATTTGCCTAGTTATTTCTCACTTACGATTCAACATTCTAATCTCACCTCTGCTCTTCAGACTTGAAGTTATTCTAATCTCACTGCTGCTTTTCAAAAAAGTTCTCTCTCATGCCACAAATCCACAACCAACACATAGATCTCTAATGTTCCAGATCTCAGCAACCCAGGCCAAACCTCTGTGGCTCTGCACCAATGCCATCTCCAATCGTCGCCACACATGGACCACCGCCGGCAAGCCATCACTGCAAATCTTATAGCCACTACCCCTGCACAACCGCCCCAACCCACCACCAATTTAACAATTGAGTTGAGTCATTATTTTGCCCTAATTTTAAAACTTCAATTACCAAAATATTTGGCCCAGTAAATTAGTTGTTGGAACTTGTAAGCCCATGTCATCAATCACCAAATAGGCCCAATTAAAATGTTAAAAAAAAAAATAATAAGTCGGGCTCCCCGAGCCCGACCCCGAACCCGTCCCGAAAATGTCGGGTACCCGACTAATTGGGGGGTTCAGGATTCGGGACGGGTTGGGGACCCAATTTTTTATCCCAATCCCGAACTCCCTGTCCCGCGCCCATCCCTAGCACTATGCATGTGAACCGTGCATTAACATTAAAATTTCACGAAATTTCAGTTTCTAATATCAATTAGGGCAAAAAAGTCCAACACAAATTGAAACTTATATGTTAAGCGGGAAACATATCACCTCTCGAATCCCAAAATTTTCTCGAATTTCAAAACTTCTTTTGCCCTCTGCTCGCCTCTAAAACCTGAAATTTTTCGGCAACCACCAACTCAAAAATCCGCACCATAAAGCCAAATCAAATCTGAAACTCGGTTTTTGTTTCAATTTCGATAAAACCTTCCCCCGCTCGCTCGATTATTTCAAACAATCTTTCAATGGCGGTACTTGCAAGTTATCCTATCATTTCTAGCTTATATACTTCAACCCATTTTCCTAAACCACGCCCATTCACAGCAACTCGATCTGTCTCTTCCTTTTTCTTGTCATAGATTCACTTTAAGTCTCCATTTCTAGTACGCTGCAATGGCAGACAAAGAAAACTACATTAGAGTCACGCGCTTGGCGGCGAAGAGGAGAGCTGCAGAAGAGGCACCGCAACAGAACAAGAAGAAGAGAGTTGTATTGGGCGAGATTCAGAATATTGTGTCTTCGAAGATTGTGGGTTTGGAGAAAAATCGGAAGGTTGTTATAGGAAATGAGAAGAAGCAAATTAAGCCGAAGAGGAATGAGAAGAAAGAGAAATCGAGTGTGAAGGAATCGAATAGTACGAAGCAGGGAAAGCCTTTTGGCATTGATGATGTTGCGAATCTGATGACCCACAAATGTGTGAAGGCTATGTCTCTGATATATATGAATATCTTCATAATATGGAGGTGAGCTTTTTATTTTTGTCGAGAGTTTATGTAGTTCATACTAATTTTGCTTGGATTATGGCATCTGAATTGATTACTGAAATTGGCTTTAGATTGGAAACTTTGCCACTTTGGATAGTGAGTTTTCAGATAATTATGCGTTTGACGAAAATATGATGCTATTTTCAATAATTTCAGAATATTCTGCTAAATTTGTTTTCTGTTCTAATTGCAGTTTGGTTTGAGTATTCTTATATTTTTGTGCCATGTTAATACTAAATGTATTAATCAATTGATTCTTTATTAAATCTTAATGATCTTGTAGTGGAAGTTTTGGTCTGTGACGGTAATAATAATAAGTTTTTGTCCAGATGGAGGCAAAGAGAAGGCCATTGTCAGATTACATAGAGAAAATTCAGAAAGATGTAACTGCAAATATGAGAGGGGTTTTGGTTGATTGGTTGGTTGAGGTTGCCGAGGAATACAAGCTGCTTTCAGATACATTATTCTTGACAGTTTCTTACATAGACAGATTCTTATCCACGAATGCTATTAATAGGCAACAACTTCAACTTCTCGGTGTTTCTTCAATGCTCGTAGCCTCGTAAGTACAATGTTTTGGCATTAAGTGTAATCTCTTTGCCATGATGATGCTTGTTGTATAATTGTGCTGATGTTCTCCTTGGGAAATATGAGGAGATTAGTCCCCCACATGTAGAAGACTTCTGTTACATCACTGACAACACTTATACAAAGGAAGAGGTGGTGAAAATGGAGGCAGATGTGCTAAATTCACTTAAATTTGAAATGGGCAATCCCACTATAAAAACATTCCTTAGGTAAAAAATCTATTATTAATTGCAGGGTTTTTTCTCGGTTGTATTATTATTTGTTCGTTTGGCTAAAGTGGGTTGTTGGTTTCTTTCTTGTGATTGGATTTCAGACGATATACGAGGATTGCTCAAGAAGATGATGAGGTGAGTGCTGAGCTTATGCTGACTATGTAAATAATTCTAAATTTAAGAATCGAACCTATGATAATTGAAAATGAGTGATCTGATTTGTATAATTTTTCTTCTTGTTGCAGAGTTCTAGTTTGCAGTTGGAATTCTGGGCTATTATCTAGCTGAATTAAGTCTGCTGGATTATGGATGCATGAAATTCTTGCCTTCTTTGGTGGCTGCATCA
>JBBMKE010401240.1:0-12465 GCA_037834125.1 Lippia alba | reverse complement strand
TTAGAGTCGTGTTTCATTTTGCTGCCTCTGATAGCATAGCAACACGTGTGAGGAATTTTACTATTTATTCTCTCCCTCAGCTCTGTATTGGCTTACAACTGAACAATGAAAATTCCCAAAATTAGTTTGTTGGTTTTCGATTTCAATATGGTATCAGTGACAATTCCGCTTCTTTGAGCTTGTTTTCCAGCGCCGTTTTCATACACCAACAACAAACAAATTGGGAAATTTTCTTCTCATATTCAACTGAAAAAATGATGTACAGAACCAGCTTATATACACAATAGTTATCCCTTAGATCTGGACTAGCCACGTGTCACCAACTTCCTAACAGCCTAACAAATCTGGTGAGCTAAGGGAAATTAAAGTCGTGTTTTACTAACAAAAATGTAAAACTAAAAACAAAGCTGACAAGCTAATATTTACAACAACTTTCAACAATTACAATACACCCCCCTCAAGGTGGATGGAAGATATCTTTGCATTCCAACTTGGACATTAATAGTTTTAGTTGAGGAGAAGGCAACGCCTTTGTGAACATATCAACCACTTGATGTTCAGATCTAACTGGCAGCAGCTTTAGAAATCCAGCAGAGACTTTATCACGGATGAAATGACAATCAATTTCAATATGCTTAGTCCGTTCATGAAATAATGGATTTTCAGCAAGATGTAGTGCTGCTTTGTTGTCACAGTAAACAACAACAGGGCCAGAAACATGAATATCAAGTATTTGAAAAGTTGAACAATCCAAACTAATTCAGAAGATGCCACATCCAAAGCCCTATATTCTGCCTCTGCAGATGATCTTGACACTATACTTTGTTTCTTGGACTTCCAAGAAATAAGAGATTTGCCCAGAAAAACACAAAAACTAGAAGTGGAACGCCTAGTATCTTGGCAATAAGCCCAATCAGCATCCACAAAAGCAGTAAGTTTCATTTCTGGATGTGATGAGAAAAATGTACCTTGTCCAGGTGAGCTTTTAAGATATCTCAAGAGATGATAAGCTGCTTCCAAGTGAGTAGTTCTTGGTTTAGAAACAAACTGACTCAATTTGTTCACTGTGAAACAAATATCAGGTCTTGTCAAAGTCAAATATAACAATCTACTAATGAGTTATCTATATAATGATGCATCTGGCAGTTCATCACCTTCAAATGTATTCAATCTGCTACTAGGATCCATGGGCGTAGTAGCAGGTCTTGAACCAAGATGGCCAGCATCTTCCAACATTTGCATAGTATACTTTCTTTGACTGAGTACAATCCCTTGTTTGGACCGGGTAATTTCTAAACCTAAGAAGTATTTGAGAGGGCCAAGATCTTTAAGCTTGAACTGAGTGTTCAAAAATTTCTTAAGACCACTGATTTGTGCAGCATTAGGTCCAGTAATAATAATGTCATCCACATATACTAATAGAGCAATAAAATCTAATCCAGAACCCTTTGTGAAAAGAGAATAATCTGATTTGGATTGAATAAAGCCATGAGCAGTCAATGCAGTGGAAAATTTTGCATACCACTGTCTTGAGGCTTGCTTGAGCCCATAGATGGACTTGTTCAACCTACATGCCAACTGATTTGAAGCACCAATCAATTGAGGTGGATTATAACCCTGAGGTAATTCCATATAAACTTCTTCAAACAAGTCCCCATTCAAGAAAGCATTATTGGCATCCAGTTGTGCTAGATCCCAATCATAAGAACTAGCTAAAACAAGTATGGTTTTGACAGTAACTAGCTTGGCTACAGGTGAATATGTGTCTAAGAAATCAACACCTTCTAGTTGACTGTAACCTTTTGCCACTAACCTGGCTTTATGTATTTCCAATGTACCATCAGATCTGTATTTGGTCTTAAACACCCACTTGCATCCAATAGTGTGTGCTCCAGAAGGTAATGGGATTACACTCCATGTATTATTTGATTCCATAGCCTGTAGCTCTTCATGCATGGCTTGTCTCCACTCAGGGAACTCCACTGCTGCTTTATAGGACCGAGGTTCTGGTACAGTGGTGATATTAAGACAATATGCCTTATATGCTGGAGACAGATGATCATAACTGATATGAGAGCCAATGGGATGCAGATGGAATGTGTCTGTAGGAACGGAATTGGTAATTAAACTACAATGATACTGTTGTAGGTAAGATGGCTTCTTAACAACTCTAGAAGATCTTCTACAAGGATCTGAGGGTTGTGAAACATCAGAGGTTGATGATTGTGACAAGGGTGATGCAAATGTTGTATCCACTGGAAGAGGAAGAGAAATGTCTGGGAACTTAGAATCAAGAAAATCAGAAGATAAGGAATGCATGGGGAAGATATTTTCATGAAAAACCACATCCCTTGACACAAAGACTTCTTTAGTGTGAATGTCCATCAACCTATAACCTTTAATACCAGGTGGATAACCCAAGAAGATGCATTCTCTAGCTCTGGGAGTGAATTTATGTCTCTGAGATGGCAATGTGGATGCATATGCTAAGCATCCAACACTCTGAGATATCCAAAATCAAACTGAGAATGAAACAATAGCTCATATGGTGACTTAAAATCCAAATGAGTAGATGGTGTTCTGTTGATGAGGAACACAGTTGTGAGCAAACAATCTGTCCAATGGTTAATAGGAATTCTAGGCTGGAAATAGAGAGCTCTTGCCACATTAAACAAGTGCTGATACTTCATCTCTAGAACTAAATTCTGTTGGGGTCTCTCTGCACAAGAAAATTGATGCAAAACACCCTTTTCCTTAAAGAACTCAGTGAAAGCCAACTTAGGGGCATTATCAGACCTAAAGATCTTAATGACAGTGTGAAATTGAGATGAATAAGTTGAAAGAATTGAGGAATGACCATGAGGACATCTGACTTATGTTCAACAGATATATCCAAGTAAATCTGGTATGATCATCAACCAAAGTTAAGAAATGTCTATATTGATTCCCAGAAGCATGATTAAAAGGGCCCCATACATCAACATGAATAAGATCAAAAACAGAAGAAGATCTATGTTGATTGGATACAAAAGATAATCGTTTCTGTTTTGCTAATGGACAAATGGAACAATGAGAATCAATATGGCGGGACTTATCAATATCCAAAACAGTATCTAAGTGCTCAAGAATGGGAAAAGATACATGACCCAACCTATTGTGCCATGTGGCTACAATCACTGAATTTATCAAGATAATAAAGGAAGAA
This sequence comes from Lippia alba, assembly GCA_037834125.1. NCBI lineage: Eukaryota > Viridiplantae > Streptophyta > Magnoliopsida > Lamiales > Verbenaceae > Lippia > Lippia alba. The sequence continues at coordinate 9,260 of JBBMKE010401240.1, read as the reverse complement.
ATATCCAAAATATACAAGCCACTGTAAAGATTACCCTTGCCAATCATCACTGCCTGCTTGATATCTTTGATAAGGCACTGATCAGGAAGAAATTCAACAGAGATAGATGAGAATTGGAGTAAATGGCTTAAAGAGATCAAGTTGAACCTAAATTTTGGCACATAAAGAACATCATACAGAATTAAAGAAGGATGGAGTATGATAGTTCCTTTATAAGCAACAGTAAAAGATGAGCCATCAGGAAGGAAGACATGAGTATCAACAACTTTTTCAGTGGTAGTGAATAGAGAGAGATCACATGCAATATGCCTAGTGGCTCCAGAATCCAGAATCCAAGATGATTTTTCAGTGACAAAGCCATATGAAGCAGATAATGATATACCTAAATCATGACTCTGGGTAGAAGAAGATGGCATGTCATTGGTTGGAGCAGTAAGCTGGATCTGTGAAGACAACAAAGACAAGAGGTCCTGGTATTGTTTATCAGATAAAGAATGCAAAAAAGTATTAGAACTGGAAGAAGAACCAGTCATGGGAGAGACAATAGACTCAGAAGAAGTGGAAGGAACTGTGTCCACTTGATTAATGACACCATGATTTACAGATGGTGATGGCTGATGAATAGATTATGGAGGACGGGGCTTATTATGAAAGTATCCAGGAGGGTAGTCCTATATCTGGTAACATCTATCAATGGTATGAGTATTACCACCACAATTTGTACACTCAAGACGGCCTCTACCTCTGCCAAAACATCTACGATCACCATAGCGACCAGAACCACCATATCGAGGTGAATTTGAACCACGGCCACCACCCAAGCCGGACCGAGAATTTCTCACAACAAAAGCAACAGGGGAAGTAGATGAAACGGAACCTAAAGCACCCTGTCGCTCCTCCTGAATAACAAGTGCGAACACCTTACTCATAGTTGGCATAGGTTCCATTATCAAAACCTGACTTCTAATCTGAGTAAATGACTCATGCTGTCCCATTAAGAAAGTCATAACATATTCTGACTGATAATATGTACAGAGATCCTGAACTCCACCACAATTGCATCATTGACAAGTGCACATAGGGCGATAGTTAGTCAATTCCTCCCAAATAGACTTGAGTTTGGTGAAATATACACTTACAGAATCACTTTCCTGTCGTGTGGTGAGTAGAGATTGACAAAGCTGGAAAAATCCTTGGGCCATTAGACTGCTGAAAACGATCCTTGAGATCAAGCCAAACATCGTGAGCAATGTCGGAAAACAGAATTGACGATGTAATCTCCTTACTGACAGAGTGAAGAATCCATGAAATAACTACGTGGTTGTTTTGGATCCACGCATGACAACAGACCTCAGAATCAGTAGCCAACGGAGCAACGATGGATCCATCGACGAATCCATGTTTATTCTTCGTGGAGAGTGCAATAAGGACAGATCTGCTCCAGGTGTTGTAATTCTCCTCCGTGAGCTGTTGCGAGACCAAAAATGAGTTGAGATTCTCCGACGGAGGAAGATAGAATGGATCATCCGGAGAAATCGAAGATGCAATGGAGGAACCGCCAATGTCCATCGCAAATTGGGAAAAATCAACACAAAAATCCAGCCTAAAATCAACAAAAAAATCACCGATAACAGCAGCACAATACGCCTGAGAAGAAGAATTAGGTCACCAGAAAATAAATGGGCGCCGAAAATGCGAGGATCAAGGAAATTGAACTTATACCATTTCATACACCAACAACAAAAAATTGTGATCTCCTGGATTCTCCATTCGGTCAGCAAGGAGATTGCAGCATCAATTCTCTTTTCCGACACTGCTGGTGATGTGTGGTTCGATCTTCAGGAGCGCTTTCAACAGTCCAATGGACCGCACATTTTTCAGCTTCGCCAATTACTTCTCACCACATGCCAGGATGCTTCTTCTGTAAGTGAGTATTTCACGAAATTAAAGTCTATTTGGGAGGAGTTGTCAAATTATCGGCCTGTTTGTCGTTGTAATCACTGCACTTGTGGAGGTGTTCGTGATCTATGTGCATACTATCAATCTGAATATGTCATGGCTTTTCTGTTAGGGTTGAATGATTCGGTTGCACATGTGTGTAGTCAAGTGTTGATGATGGATCATTTACCTAATATGAGTAAGGTTTTCGCATTAATAAGCCAAAAGAAAAGACAACGTCCAATAGGATCTGTATCTGCCTCTCATTCCCCTAATTCCCAGCTTGCTTTTGCTATCCGAAACCCTAAATCTGGTGCTATTATTGGTCGTGGTGTTTCTTCCTCGCGTGGTGGTGGTTTTCGCTCACACCGTGGGGGTTTTTCCTGAGGCAGCGGGCGTCTTGAGTGCACTCATTGTCGTGGTACAAACCACACCATTGACAGGTGTTACGAAATTTATGGATATCCACCAGGCTACTTCAACAATAAGCCTAGGTTCTCTCAATCACAGTCCATCCATCAGCCGTCTCCAATGGTTAATCATGTTGATACTACTGCACCGGCAACTGCCTCATCCTCTACACCTCCACAGCATGTATTTGGTTCATCTCCCTCTCCTTCTCCTTCTATCTCTTTCATGAACTCTCTTACTGATAAACTATCAGGATCTTTTATCCATGTTGTCCACACAGTTGCAACACACTTCTGTTAATGCTGCTGATTCAGGCCCTTCTACTTCTTCCCACACTGATATAGGTATATCTTTATCTGCCTCTTCTGTTTTTAGCATTGATGCTTCTTCATGGATCCTTGACTTTGGTGCCAGTAGGCACATTGCTTATGATATCTCTTTATTTGATAGTACTGAATCTGTTGCAGATATTCATGTTTTGCTTCCAAATGGTTCCTCTTTTTCTGTTATTTGCAAAGGCACCATTACTCTACATCCTTCCATTGTCTTATATGATGTTTTTCTTGTTTCATCCTTCAAGTTTAATCTCATATCTTTAAGCTACCTGCTTAAACACTCACCACTTTCTATCACTTTTCTTCATGATCAGTGCATCATCAGAGATTCCAAGCTACAGATGATTGGCAAGCCTGATCTCCACAATGGTTTATATGTTCTTCAAACTATTGTACCCCATAATCCTGTTGTTCCTTCGCTTTCATCTTATACTACTTTGATTAACAAAGTCTATGTAGCCACAACTCTTTCTGGACACTTAATCTCCTGTTGCTAAGTTGGTTACAGTTAAAACAGTTTTGGCTTTGGCAAGTCCACATGATTGGCATCTTGCACAATTAGATGTCAACAATGCCTTCTTGAATGGGGATTTATTTGAAGAAGTGTATATGGACTTACCACAGGGTTACACACCACCACAACCTTGTTGTACAGCCTCTAAACTTGCTTGCAAACTGAACAAGTCCATTTATGGTCTCAAACAAGCATCCAGGCAGTGGTATGCCAAGTTCTCTTCAGCTCTCATAGCTTATGGTTTTGTTCAATCCAAAGCTGGTTATTTTCTTTTCACCAAAGGTAATGGTTCTGATTTTGTTGCATTATTGGTATATGTGGATGATATTATCATCACTGGACCAAATTCAAGCCTAATTGATGACCTCAAGCAGTTTTTAGGCACTCAATTCAAACTTAAAGATCTTGGTTCTCTGAAATATTTCCTTGGTTTGGAGATTGCTCGTTCTAAATCTGGTATTATATTATCTCAATGGAAATATACTCTCCAACTTTTGGAAGACACAAGATATCTTGGTTGCAAGCCTGTAAATACTCCCATGGACCCTAATGTCAAGTTGAATTCTTTTGATGGTGATCTTTTGGAAGATACTTCAATGTACATGCAGATTATTGGCATATTACTTTACCTTACATTGACAAGACCAGACATATGTTTTTCAGTCAATAAACTCAGTCAATTTGTGTCCCAGCCAAGGACCATTCATCTTGATGCAGTGATTCATTTGCTCAAATATCCCAAACGATCTCCTGGACAAGGGATCTTCTTCTCTGCTGCTTCAGATATGAAATTGTCTACATTTGTAGATGCAGATTGGGCTTCTTGTCAAGATACAAGAAGATCCACTTCAGGGTTTTGTGTCTTCTTAGGCAAATCCCTCATCTCTTGGAAGTCTAAGAAACAAAGTGTGGTGTCAAGGTCTTCCGCTGAATCAGAATATAGAGCCATTGCTGTAGTCACTTCTGAATTGGTGTGGATCAACCAACTTCTCAAGGATCTTCAGATTAATATTACACAACCCTCTGTTGTATACTGTGACAATTTGGCTGCCTTACACATAGTTGAAAACCCTCTATTTCATGAGAGAACCAAACATATTGAAATGGATTGCCACTTTGTCCGGGCTCAAGGTTTTACTGGGTGGTTGAAATTGCTCCCAGTACGGTCTAAGCATCAGGTTGCTGACATGTTCACCAAACCGTTGTCATCTCCTCAGCTCAAGATTCTCATGAACAAGTTGGAACTCAAAGATTTATTTCGTCCACCTTGAGGGGGGGTGTTTTGTGTAATTAGTGTAAATATTTCTTTTCCTTTTTACTGGCTTAGTTTTCATGCTTTTAGAGTCGTGTTTCATTTTGCTGCCTCTGATAGCATAACAACACGTGTGAGGAACTTTACTATTTATTCTCTCCCTCAATTCTGTATTGGCTTACAACTGAATAATGAAAATTCCCAAAATTAGTTTGTTGGTTTTCGATTTCAACACTTTACCTTTTGAAAAATATAAAAATTTTATAGTATAAATTATAAAATAGCTTATCAAACGAGTTTTTACCTTGCATCATCAAGTATCAAAATAGACAAGCAGGTCAAACAAAATACACAATTATTTTTCATTTAGATTAGATTAGATCATAATATTGAATGTTATATATATAACTATATGCAATAACAAAAATTTAGGGGGTTAAATGTAACCAAAAATAAAAAATAAAATATTAAGGGGTTAAATTAACGACTGCTTAATGTGCGAAAAAATAAAAATGAAGGCATCTCACAAAAGACAAAACGACGTCCTACTCGTTTATTTGTTATCGCACGCATTGAATTTAATAAATTAATGTTTTGTTTTTTATTTATCTATTTTTGTTGTAGATGTTTATTTGTTAAATATAATATTATTGTTTTTTGTTAGAAATTGAAGATATAATATAAAAATTAAACGTGTGATTATAATATGGACTTCTCTAATAGACCAAAACTTATGAATAGTTGAAATAGGAAAAGCTATCATTTTTAGTCCTACTCCTTTTAGTGCTGAACTTTACGAGTTCGTTAAAATTGATCCTCAGTAGAACTTTCATCATTTTCAATCCATTTTTGTTGATGAACTTTATGAGTTCGTTAGGATTTACCCTATTTATTTAAACTTTTTAATTTTTGGTACACCCAATAAAATATTTCACGAAATGATTATTTTTTCCCTTAGATGTATCTCTACAAGTTAATTAGTCCAGCTTAATCGACTATATACAAATCCTATAACTCTGTACGGTTTAATATAGCCCAAATAAAACATTATCTATATACACTTTGATACTTTATTCAAATTAAAGCCTCATTTAATTATAATTTTGATAACAAATACAAAATCATTAGGGAATACAATGCTTAAAGTAGGTCATTTGACTGTGAGTTATTCGAATTCTGAATTAATACATCCTAATTAATTAGATCTATCCTAAATTTATGGACTATGTTGCACAGATACGGACACGGCGACACGGACACGACACAACACGGATATGGCGATACAGATTTTTTTGTGAATTTTCCACGTAAGAAGTGTCGGACACGGTGTCAGACACGGGTGTCCAACACGACACGACATGACACGATACGCCAAAATGATATTTTTAAAAGTGTCGGTGCAGTAGAGTTTATGGAGTTTTTGTATAAATGAAGACAGCATAGATATGGATATTAGTAGTTTTAATAATTTAAAAACGTTTCGAAAATCTTGTAAGTAAGTGACTAATTTTAAGTATCATGCACATGGAAAATTGATTTTTAATTAAAATAATTAATAAATTCAAGCTAACTCTACTCTAGTTAACATTATTTAATTAGAGAGAGTTTGACAATTTAGATTATCCAAATTCACTTAATTCTTTTTGTGGAGAATGAAGTGAAATTAAGTGTTCTTACAATAAATTGATTTTGTGTTTGATACATTCAGTTAATAAATTTAGTTCCATTTAATTTTACTTATTATCCTGTTTGATATCAAAGATTGGTATTGTGCTAGAATTAGTTAGAGAAAATTAGAGCCAAAAATAAAAGTTTATTTTCAAGGAAAATACGCAGTTACGCATCTTATTTCCCTCCAATATGATGCTCACGTACAACACAAACTAGTAATCCTGCCACTTTATGCATGTGCAAATAAAAAAAAAAATTATTATGTAAATATATATTTAATTAAAATTTTCATATTAATATTTATTCTTAATTATCTTTAATATAATTACAAATAAATAAATAAATAAATAAAATAATATAATATGAGATTAATAAAAAATAATATAACATAGGAATTAAAAAATATGGGGAAAGAATAAAAGGAAATAATAGAAAAAATATGGTAGTAAAGTGAGGAAAAAATCGGTTAAAAGATAAATAAAAAAACAAGGTGTAAGTGGTAAAAAAAGATAAATAAAAAATAAAAATAAAAGGAGAGTTAGGAGATAATATGTTAATAAATAGAAAATAAAAGAGTCTAAAAATAAAAAATATGGAGTCAATCTGTGATAAACACATGTCCTCCCCTAAGATTTGTTTGAGTACTTAATATTTAAGAAGTGCGCAAATTACACCCGATCCAAGATTAACTTTTTCGGGTTAAGAACTAAAATTAAATGGCTAAATGAATTTAATATAATATATCAATCACTCTCTTACTTATTTGTGAGAAAAACGTACGTGAGATAAGAAGAGTCGAAATGGATATGTAAATAAATTTGAATGGATTGTTTAGTTTGAATTTTACAAACCATTGATTACCATATGAAATGCCAATTGGCCCTCCTAAAAAGAAAAAAAAAAAAAAAAAGGAACAGTGAAATCAACGCTGAAATGAAATGATTTCACGCGTAATTTTCAACACAATGCAAGGATAAATTGATAGTTTTATTCTGCCCACCGATGATGGGCTAATTTGCAACTGTATTTTGTAGTTGGTGTATAAGCCTACTGGCTACTAAAACACAATGGATTTACAAGGCTTCCCGGCTCCACATAGGCCTGCACCATAGCCTAATCTATCCATTTCAACCCAGGTAAACTATTTGTTGGACTGACTAATCTTGATCTATTAAAATAGGAAATGATGAAATGTGGCCCGTATCAAGACACATCCAATTTATAGATATAACATGCATTATATTTAAACTTTTGACGAATATATATTTGAACGAAAAATAGAACTCCTTAATAAATTAGAATTAAGACTCACCCATCTAAAAAAATTAATCATAGAATATGATAATGAAGACTTATTTTTTTAAATTAAATATTTATTAATTCTTTTACCTCTATTTAATTCTTTTTTCTAAGATTTCTCTCATTATCATAGTCAATAGCCCAATTAAATTTCCATGGAGCCGTTAGTAGGGCCCATGGCCATTTGGTGCGTTATAACTCCATTTTATAATCTATAATAATAATGACTAACCCTTCGTCCAAAACCCTCCGCCGCATTAAAGCTCTTCTCCGCCGGCCATTCTCGTTGCTCCGCCGTGAGCCTGAAATTAGTCCCGGCTGAGCCACCAATCCTATCCGCCTGAGATCCAAATTTCAGATTCCAAGCTTGAAATTTTCCTCTGGAAATCGATTTCTAGTACATCTTCATCATTTTCCCTTTATATAGCTAATAACTCTCTGATTTTTCTGTAACACCCGAACGCAAGGCGCCACATCCCCCGCACCGAGACCCGACCCGCATATGAAATGGACAATCCATGCACGAATCAAATCACGGCGAACGGGGACACACACACACTCGCTATGCTAGGCGGGCTAACCCTTGAACCAAATGATAACCAAAACCACGAGAAACCAGAGCAATGCAAAAGGAAAGCGGAAGCATAAACATATATCATGTACAAAGAGCTACGAGCTCCAAAAATTCATAATTCACATTAGTCATGGCCTTCATAGCCTCAAGATACAAAAGTGTTCGATAAATACATAAGCAATAAATATTATGAGTGTGTGTGTGTACAAAATAACATGCTAGACCCGAATGCAAGACTCCTAGACTTGTATTCCTGCCTAGCACGAACCAACCTGCAACCAAAAGACTGAAACAATACTGAGTTCAATCCAAAAGGGATTGGTGGGTATAAAAACAGGGCATAATACATAAATATGGCAGTATTGAAACACATTCCTGCAAGTTATAATCCCATTTGAAGTCTTTAGAATAATTTCCCAAGCGGGCAAGAAAGGAAAGCATCAATAGGTTTATCGCATTCATTTTCGATTGATCAATAGGTCATTTATGGCCCAGCGAGTGGGCTTGTAAAATCTCCAACCTTCTCCTCATGTGTAAAAATTAATCATTCATTCATGCGTTTTCATGCAATTACTCTTTTGTGCACATTCAATCGAATTCATTACATTCGTTTATTTACCCTTCTTCCTCCATGTGATGGATGAATTTGCAAGACCCGGCCATCCATTCATTGTGGCTAGTGGGTACATGAATCCCCAAAATCCCGGTTAGCTTTTATTTGTCAAAACTCCTGACAAAGTCCGTTTCGCCGTCATTGGTTTGAACTAGCATGAGGGGATCAACGTCGACCCTTGCCTTCCCGGATAGCCACTCACACTAAGTCCCGGGGCCCGTGTACATTCATGCTCTCCCCAAACTTTTGGTAGGACATTCAAATAAAAAGGGTTTTATGTTCAAAGTCATTTACACGAAAACGACTCAATATATATATATAAGTTTTAGCTCGACACTTCGCACATAAAGGGTTATATAGGTGTTAGGAATAGTACCCTATAGAGCCGATTGTAATATCCGCTTTGCACTTTTCCTTATTGTAATCACAGACAATCTTTGAATAAAATAACGAATGAAGGCAACAATTCTTTATATGCTCTTGTTTAGGTTTGAGATTTACATTAACTGTGCATGTATAAGAACTTCCCTAATCCTGATGACTTTAGGACTCTACCATTTAGGCAAAATGGTCATGAGACGAGCCCTATATCACATAAGTCATGATTAGTAAATCACTCCAAGCCGATGAGTTCTACAGACAGTGGGAGTGTC
>JBBMKE010401224.1:0-12465 GCA_037834125.1 Lippia alba | reverse complement strand
TTATAGTTTATTATGAAATGTGCTATTTAATTTAATTATGCTACAATTATGTGACAACTATTATGACATGTTACATTGTAATTATAATTTGTTCATGCTTAGGTAATTTAATATGATACATGATTTAATTGTGATACATGTCACATGAATTATTATTTTTAACCTATAGTTTTAATTGTTACATGTTTAATTAATTGTTATCCTAACCAATTGATATATGTTATGATGTACATGTATAAAATACGTATACGTATTTGATACTCTTACATATAAATATGTATATACTTTTGTATAAATATTAAATGTACTTTCAAATAAATACGTATGTATTTTTGTATAAATACAAAATGTATTTTCGCATAAATACGAAATGTATTTTTGTACAAATACTATATGTATTCTTATATAAATACTATATACATATTGTATGTATTTCCATAAAATACCGTATAAATACCATACGTTTCTTCATACAAATACCGTATACATGAATAGTAACTTTGACCGGCGGTCACTGTTTATCGTTGACTTTTCACTGTCCACTGTTGACTTTTCACTGTTCACCTGTTGGCTTTTCACTGTTCACCCGTTGACTTTGACTTTATACTAACTGAATCATTTTGACGAGCCAGATTCAACGGAAAAATCCTGTTTCGCAAATTCTCAAATCGGGGATCAAATTAGCTTTCAAAGTTCAAATTCCTTTTCTAATTAGGGTTGTTTCAAGACCCTAAAGAATATATTTTTTAGCCCCTAATACGAGCTTTCAATTGAGACTAATCGTTTACTCGAATCCTTTGTTCAAAAAGAGTATTCCTTGTTCAAGCTTTTCGCTTTCGTGCCAATCTTATAGCCCAAGTATAAGGATAACTCACAATAAATGCTCTATTCTTAGTTAATTGATCCTCCCGCATTAAATGGCATTACTCTCCTGTGTAGTGCATTACATGAATCTGATTATGCCTTCATGCTTTGATGATTGATTATTGAATAATTATCATGAAATCTGGCCACATGATATGATATTGTTATGTGTTATTGAATGCGTTGAGGTCGTCTCTACTTGCTTATGTGACTATATGGCTTATGGAGAGAAATTTAATCATTCACCACTCACAGGTGAAGTCCGGATTTACTGTGGCTCTGGTATTATTGCATAATACCATTTTTGTAGGTGAGGTTTAAACTATTTCAACTGGAACCATGAATATTCCTAAGTATTCAAATGTTTTCAAAATCAACGCCTTCGGGTGTAAAGATTCTTTTCTTTCGAATTAAATGTTTTTCCCATTTTAGGGACAATGTTTCAAGTTCAAAGTTAATGGTTTCTGATATACGCTCTGTTTACCGTTATACTGATTAAAGATTCAGTTTTCTGGACTCTGTGTGCTTTATGCACTTCTGTTATTCTGAAATGCAAGCTTCTGGAAATTCTGTTCTGGTTGGGCCCTGGCGGTATGGTTAAGTAGTAGACCGGGAGGCGTGCGCCAATGGCTACTATGATACTGGCCGCCGTACGACCTTGATGATGGTTTAATCGGAGGTTGGTTACTCCACATCGAAGGTCGGGAGAGGTGTGTAATTCCTCCCATTCTGGTTAAGTCACCGCGGGGTAGCTCCCTGGGCGCGACAATAAGGGGAGAAGGGGTGGTGCATGTGTATGGGTGTCAGGATCCGAATGGATTTTGACGCCATTTCTGTTAAAGATTTTTGAGGAGTAAAGGGGATGACGCCTAGCTTGCGGGCAAATTCAGTTTTGAAAATCTGGTTCATACTTTTGAAAATATACCTCTACCCCTTTCCCTTTTGTAAACGTATGTATGAACCAATAACCCTGATGTGTGTGCATGTGTGTGATTGCTGAAAAATCTTGAATAAAGAAACGGACATGAAACTTTATTTCAAAAATAAGTTTTGAACTAAATCCATTCAAAATCCCTAAAGTTTTTCCAAGTACTTAATGTATATTCACGTTATACCTCACTTAGTCCCTTTGACTAATCCCTCTATCGTTTTCTAACCTCATGGTTTCAGGTTTGCAGTCAGGCGCTTTCTAGAGGTATCTTGAAGCTTTAGAAAGTCGTTTGTAAAGTTATGATTATTAGTAGCTCTATAGTTATCTTGCCTTCTTGGCTGTCGCTACCTATATGTTTTTATATTCTGATCTAGAAGCATGTTCAGGTTATATCCTGAAACATTACTGAATTCTGTTGAACCTATGTTTCTCTACTCGTTCCGTTAAGTTATTAAGTGTGATATTGTGTGCATAACTGTTTCGTTACTTGAGATCATGCTACTTGTTGTTGCATACATATTTTAAAAGTTTTAAATTATATTGAATTCCGCTGCTTTGCCAAAACCTTAAAACTCTGTTTATTGTTAAGTTTGTCCGTTCGCCGGAGTATGTCTTGAGTGTTAGGATTTCTTAACTACTTGGGATATACATCGGTGCGGGGTTGTGGCGTTGGGGCGCTACAGCTAAGGTGGTATCAGAGCACCAGGTTGAGTAAGAAGAGACTTAACTTGGATGCCTGAACTTTGGATAGGTGTTCTGGATTACAATGTTCTATATTTTGGTATTCATATCAGTGTTTTCTCTATAACTATGGACGGTCGCATACTACAAGAGCAAGATGAGGCATACTTAGAGGAGTATGAGCCTCCTCGGACTATTGCAGTAGTTCGCCGGGGTGGCACCCGTTACTACAACTGGCCTAGGGCTCAGGCGAGAGGACATGTGGGGTACTCATACCCCAACAGAGCAGTGCATCTTCTAGAGTCAGAGCGTGATGAGTACTATCAGGACAGCCAGAGGCTGAGAGAGGTTCGCTTGGAGGCCATCCGTTACCATGACCTAGCTGTGCAGCATAGGATTGATAGAGATATAGCGAGACAACATGGTAGGGAGATGGAGGCTCTCTACACGGAGTCACAGCGCGTTGGCACACAGCGAGCGTCCCGTATTGCAGAGCTTGAGGCAGATCTAGGTTCTATGACATTAGACAGGGACGTTGCCATGGAGACCCACCAGCATTATGTGAGCAGGGTGAGGGCCAGACTCTTTGAGACCTTTCAGCTGACAGATGAGATGGCCACTGTAGAGGTTGTGGGATAGCCTGAGGATCCGATGGATGCTCCTGCTAGCGAGGATGAGGAGTCTGAGGGGTCCTCTGATGAGATGAGCCCAGTTAGAGCCGTTCGGGAGGGCATTGTACCAGTTTCTGACGATAGTGAGCAGACCGGGGACAGTCAGCCGGTGCAGGATTGAGTCCATATTGTTTGGACTTTGTACATAGATGCAGGTGTTGACAGTATATATATAGCAGATGATGCAGTATACAGCTAATCGGTAGGGCTGACTTATGGTTGAGGGGATATATTATACCGGCAGGACCCTCACTTTTTGGGACATATGTGATAGCCGTGATGCAGTATGGCCGCTAGTTAGGCTGACTCTTGACAGTTACAGAGGGGATGTATATATACTCATGGAGATCCCTATTTTTGACAGATCACGGCAGATGATGGTAGTTGATTTTGGAGAGCTCGGGCTGTATGGGAGCAACTCGATTAGGTTTCGGGTCCTCCCCATTTTGTTTTTGTTTAAAATATGGCTCTGTACAAAAGCTTTTCCAAAATCTTGCATATATATGATATCATCTTTTGCGGCTTTATGTAAATAATTACTTGTTACTGCTTTCAATATCTGTCATATCATGAGTTTAGAGATGCTTCAAGATACCAATAGGACCGTTAGTAGATCATGCCATTTCATTTCTTGCATCCTCATATGTGAACATATTCAATATCACCTGTGGATAATAATTGTTTAGTTGGTCATTTTGATTCTATGGATTAATGATTATATGATTCGATGACTACTTGTTATGTGATTCTGCGGTTATGGAACTTGATGGTTATATGAAATAATATTTTACCATCCTTAATGCCATGCAACATATATGTTCTGAGTATTGTAAATACAGCAACATCATGCCACTGAGAAGAGTCCCGCGTGGTCGCCTTCCACCACCGCCACCACCAGGAGGATTTTCCCCCCCACCACCGAGGCCACAAGAACAAGCTGACGTAGGGGAGACCTTGAGGCAATTTACGCAAGCCTACAATTCTGCTAATGAAAAGACACTTGAAAAGTTTCTCCGAATGAACCCTCAGAAGTTCTTTGGGGAACCTAATGATTTGAAAGCTGAGAACTGGATTGCAAGTCTGGAAAAAATATTTGAAGCTATGAACATCTTACTTGAGGATAGAGAGCGAGTTCAGTTTGCGACCTTTCTTCTGGAAGGGGCAGCACTAAACTGGTGGAAGCATATTAAGGAAGTTTGGATAGAGAATGGGATAAGGTATGGTTGGTTTGAGTTTGTGCAAGAATTCCAGAGCAAGTATATCCCACAAGTTGCTAGAGATGCTCGGGAGTCCGAGTTTATGAATCTTGTACAAGGAACACTGCCTGTAGCTGAATACGAGGCCAAGTTTGTGAGATTGATCCAGTATGCACCACATATCCTGCATGATGAGAGGAGAAAAACCAAACGATTCATTGATGGACTTAAGCCGGAGCTGCGCTGGGCTTTAGCACCTCTGAATATGTATGAATACACTCAGGCGGTTGATATGGCCTTGAGTACTGAGGCAGCTCATAGGGAGATTCGGATGACTGTTAATCGTGCAGGACCACAGCAGCCAAAACCATCTCAAGGATTCAAACGTCCGGCAAATCAATCCAATTTTAAGCAAGGAAAGAGACCTATGAAGACAACGTCGCAGCCACGACCACCACAAGCACCACCGATCCCTCAGAATGAGATTGAATGTGGATATTGTCATAGGCCGGGACACACTGAAGAGAATTGTAGGAAGAAAGCTGGCCAATGCTTCTTTTGTGGAAGCCCTGATCACCAGTTGGGGAATTGCCCAAAGAAAAACAATAGACAGGGATATCAGGACAGAGGTAAAGGGAAGGCGGTGGCGGGGACGTCAAATAAGCCAATGGTTAAGGGAAGGGCCTATGCTATGAATGGATGTGAAGAGATAGATCCTTCAGCTGTTGTGGAAGGTACAGTATATGTTTTGAACACACCAGTTAAGGTCTTATACGACCCTGGTGCCACGTATTCATTCATTTCATTAAATATATATGCGCGTTTAAATTTCCCACTTGAACACTTACCATATCTTTTCGAAGTAAGTTCTCCTTTAGGGACTTGCCTCATAACGGATCAAGTATATAAACACTGTCCTTTAAGAGTTGGTAATCAATTTTATCCGGCGGATCTTATCACACTTCCGATGACGAGATACGAAATCATACTAGGTATGGATTGGCTCTCTAAATACCACGCTAAATTGGACTGTTTTAAAAAGGTGGTCATCTTAGGAAAATGTGAAAGTTGGATATCAGATGGAAAGGAAAAGCAGTCATCGATAGTTTTTGTAATAGAAGCGAGGAGGATGATTTGAAAGGGGGCTACAGGGTTTGTTGCCTATCTCTTGAACAAACTAAAAAATCAAATCAAATTAGAAGAAGTTGAGGTTGTTAATGAGTTCTTAGAGGTGTTTCCCGAACACCTGAATTCGTTACCACCAGACCGTGAGTTGGAGTTTGTAATTGAGACAGTCCCTGGAGCTGAGCCATTTTCCAAGACACCATATCGGATGGCACCTGCTGAACTTCAAGAGTTAAGAAAACAACTCGATGAGTTGATAGAAGCAGGTTATATTCGACCTAGTACATCACCTTGGGGAGCACCTGTATTGTTTGTCAAGAAGAAAGACGGATCCTTACGACTTTGTATCGACTATCGGGAGCTAAACAGAATGACTGTAAAGAATAAGTATCCCCTTCCTCATATCGAGGAGTTATTCGATATACTTCAAGGATCTCGAGTATACTCCAAGTTAGATTTGAGACAAGGATACTATCAGTTGAAGGTGAAAGCAGAAGATATTCCCAAAACAGCTTTTAATAGTCGCTATGGACATTTTGAGTTTGTAGTAATGCCTTTTGGACTAACAAATGCCCCAGCGGCATTCATGGACATGATGCATCGGATTTTTCGACCATTCCTAGACAAGTTTGTCGTGATTTTCATTGATGACATTCTAGTCTTTTCCAAGACACCAGAGGAACATGCGGACCATCTTCGATTGGTACTAGGCACTTTGCTGGATCACAAACTATATGCAAAATTCAGCAAATGTGAGTTTTGGTTGGAGAAAGTCACATCTTTGGGGCATATCATATCTGGTTCAGGAGTCGAGGTTGATCCCTCGAAGATTGAAACGATTATGGACTGGAAACAACCTAGGAATCCTTCAGAAGTGAGAAGCTTTTTAGGACTTGCCGGCTATTATAGAAGATTTGTTCAAGATTTTTCGAAGATAGCTACACCTCTCACAAGGTTGACTAAGAAGGAAGGAAAGTTTGAATGGACGGAGAAATGCGAACAGAGTTTTCAGGAATTAAAGAAGAGGCTGACGACAGCCCCTGTATTAGCTTTACCAAAAGGAAAGGAAGGTTACACCGTTTATACTGATGCCTCAAAAGAAGGGTTAGGTTGTGTTCTAATGCAACATGGGAAAGTGATAGCATATGCGTCAAGAAAGCTTAAACCACACGAGGTTAACTACCCTACACATGATTTGGAACTAGCAGCGGTTGTTTTCGCTCTTGCTAAGTGGAGACATTACCTATATGGAGTTACCTTTGAAATTTTTACAGATCATAAGAGTTTACGGTACCTATTCACTCAGAAGGAGTTGAATATGAGACAGAGAAGATGAATGGAGTTTTTGGAAGACTATGATTGTATAATTCAGTACCATCCTGGAAAAGCTAACGTGGTAGCTGACGCACTAAGTCGAAAGGCTAGCTTGGCACAAATCACGGGAAATTTCTTAGAAAACCAAGGAACCATACAAGTAATTCCTAAGGCTAGATTTGCCAATTTGGTAGTTTTATCTCCATTAAAAGAGAAAGTGATGGAGGCACAAGTTAGTGATGAGTGGATCAATAAGTGTCTCAATTCCAAGGAAAAAGATGACGAGACAAAATTCAGAAAAGGTGAAGACGAAATCTTGAGATATAAGGATAGAGTTTGCGTGCCGTCATCCATCCGAAAAGAAATACTTGACGAGGCTCATAAGGCACGATATACGCTACATCCTGGAGGCACTAAGATGTATCAAGACCTCAAGAGAAACTTTTGGTGGAATGGAATGAAGAGAGACATAGCTGACTATGTTAAGAAATGTTTAACTTGTTAAAAAGTTAAAGCAGAACAATAAAAGCCAGTAGGAAACTTGCAACCCTTACCAATTCCTAATTGGAAATGGGATCAGATTGCCATGGATTTTGTCACTAGGTTACGAAAGGTGAAAGGAGGACAAGACAGTATTTGGGTCATAGTTGATAGATTGACGAAATCAGCACACTTTTTGCCGGTGAAAACAATAGATAAGGTCAAAACCTTGGCAAAGTTATACCATCAGGAGATTGTAAGATTGCATGGAGTACCGGTAAGTATAGTTTCTGATAGAGATCCAAAGTTCACGTCAGAACTTTGGAAAAGTATTCAAGGGTTGCTGGGAACCAAGCTACACTTCAGTACTGCGGCACACCCTCAGACAGATGGGTAGTCAGAAAGGTTGATTAAATATCTGGAGGATATGTTAAGAGCATGCACATTAGATTTTCCAGATAGTTGGAAGGATTGTCTGCCACTCGTGGAGTTTGCATACAACAACAGTTATCAAACTTCGATTAAAGCAGCTCCTTATGAAGCTCTATATGGAAGAAAGTGTAGGTCTCCGTTGTATTGGGATATGGATGAAGCAAGATGGACACCTGAGAAGACCCCAAGATCAAAGATCATTGAGGAAATCAAAGAAGCAACTGAAAAGATTAAGATTATTCAGCAAAGAATGAAGGCTTCTCAAGATAGGCAGAAGAGTTATGCGGATAAACGAAGAAGGGATCTGGAATTTGCTGTAGGTGAGAAAGTATTTCTAAAGGCATCACCAAGGAAAGGGTTCACAAGAATTGGAAAAGGTGGAAAATTAAACCCTAGGTACATAGGACCCTTTGAGATACTGGAACGAGTGGGTCCAACGGCGTATCGATTGGACTTACCAGCAAACCTAACTGGAATCCACAATGTATTTCATGTATCCCAACTTCGCAAGTACTTTGCTGATGACACACAGGTGGTGCCGGTTGAAGAAGTTCCGTTAGAACCAAATCTAACCTACGTGTTAAAGCCAACAAGAATCTTAGACAGGAAATTCCAAGAGTTGAGAAATAGGAAGATCCCATTGGTTAAAGTGTTATGGAAAGGACACGGTACTGAGGAAGCCACCTGGGAAACAGAGGAAAAGATGCAGAAACACTACCCCGAGTTATTCAGAGATCGAGAAGAGAATCTGAGGACAGATTCTTTATAAGGAGGGGAGATTGTAATAGCCCGGATAAGGGCCTGGTCGTAAACGGTAAGCTAAGGGCATCGTAAGAGCGTTTATAACTTTGATCCGTATTTTGAAATCTTTCATGCATTGCATCCTTAAGTGAAATAAGTGTTCTTATGTGATATTAATATTATTTTGAGCGAGGTTCGGCACCGAAACCCAAAAATACTATTCATTTCCCGAACCACTATTGCTCCGTTTTGTCAAAAGGATCTTATAGGATCAAGTCTTATGATTCTTAATCATTCAAACTTGTTTTCCAAGTCCCGAGAATCTTTTACGAATTTTTGAAATAATTTAGGATTTTCTTTTAAAAGTTACTATTCATCTCCGAAATGAACTTTTGATCGGTACACAGTTTACCCCTCAATATTATACTTAAAATGATCCTTGAATTATTTCATGAATTTTGATATGCTTTTCGAACCCTAATTCCGACTCTAGCTCGAGTAGTAGACGAAAACGTTTAATGAAAAAGCTATTATTCTTTTCCCGAATTAGAACTTTTAAACCGTACGTCCGATTTTGACATATGAATAGTCGTTTTGAAGGAAATTTTATTTCTCGAACTTTGAAAACTTTTTCCATTCTCGTAGCTACTCGTTTGAAGGTGAAATGACCTAATTACCCTTTTTCTAACAATTTATATTTAATTTTGGGTGAAAATTCTATTTATTTTCATTTATTACATCTGGAACCCCGCGTGTGGACCCTAAAGCAAATATTATTTGTTGAGTCGTCCTTGTCATTACCTATAAATAAGCATGTTGGGATTCAATTTTTTCCCCACACCAGAATCACAAACGCACAGGTATATTTTTTTTATTTTATGTTTTTATTTAAGGTTTAGTTTTAGTTTTAATTTATGTTTTATTTATATTTAGTTTTAGGTTTAGTTATGTATGTGATATGTACAAAATACGTATACGCACTTGACCCTTCTACGTATAGATACGGTAAATACTTTCATATAAATACCAAGTGTATTTTGATATAAATACTTACATATTTTTATATAAATACCGTATGAATATTATATGTATTTTTGTATAAATACTGTATATATACCATAAGCATTTTTGTACAAATACCGTATATAATTTTGTACAAATATTGTATAAATACCATATTTATCTTTGTACAAATACTGTACAAATGCTGTATGTATTTTGGTATAAATACCGTATACTTGAATAGTAACTTTGACTGCTGACATTTACTGTTCACCAGTTGACTTTTCACTGTTCACGGTTTGACTATTTACTGTTCATTCGCTGATTTTGACTTTATACTACCTGAATAGTTTTGACGAACCGGATTCAACGGAAAAACCCTGTTTCGCAAATTTTGAAAAATCGGGGATCAAATTAAGCTTTTAAAGTTCAAATTTCTTTTCTAATTACGGTTGTTCTGAAACCCTAAGAATGTATATCCTTAAATTCTTGACCTGACCTTTCAATTGAGACTAATCGTTTACTCGAATCATTTCTTCGAAAAAGAGCATTCCTTGTTCAAGCTTTTCACTTTCGTGCTAATCTTGTAGCCCAAGTTTAAGTTTAACTCACAATAAATGTTTCATTCTTAGTTAATTGATCCTCCCGCATTAAATGGTATTACTCTCTTATACTGCATTACATGAATCCGATTATGCCTTCATGCATTGATGATTATTGAATAATTATCATGAAATCTGACCACATGATATGATATGTTTTGATAATGTTTCGTCATATTCATATGATATTGTTATGTGTTATTGAATGCGTTAGGTCGTCTCTACTTGCTTATGTGAATAAATGGTTTATGGATAGAAACTTAATCATTCACCACTCACAGGTGAAGTCTGGATTTACTGTGGCTCTGGTATTATTGCATAATACCATTTTTGTAGGTGAGGTTTAAACTATTTCAATTGGAACCATGAATATTCCTATGTATTCAAATGATTTCAAAATCAACGCCTTCGGGTGTAAAAACTCTTATCTTTCAAATTAAATGTTTTTCCCATTTTAGGGAAAATGTTTCAAGTTCAAAGTTAATGGTTTCTGATATACGCTCTGTTTACCGTTATACTGTCTTGATTAAAGATTCAGTTTTCTGAACTCTGTGTGCTTTATGCACTTCTGTTATTCTGAAATGCAAGCTTCTGAAAATTCTGTTCTGTTGGGCCCTGGCGGTATGGTTAAGTAGTAGACCGGGAGGCGTGCGCCAATGGCTACTATGAGACTGGCCGCCGTACTGACCTTGATGATGGTTTAAATCGGAGGTTGGTTACTCCACATCGAAGGTCGGGAGAGGTGTGTAATTCCTCCCATTTTTGTTTACGTCACCGCGGGGTAGCTCCCTGGGCGCGACACCCGGAAGAAGGATGGTGCATGTGTATGGGTGTCGGGATCCGAACGGATTTCGATGCCATTTCTGTTAAAGGTTTTTGAGGAGCAAATGTTGGATGATGCCTAGCTTGCGGGCAACTTTGGTTTTACTGGTTCATACTTTTGTAAAATATCCCGTATCCTGTCCCCTTTCTTTTATAAAATATGTATGAACCGGAACCCAATGTTATGTGTGCTTGTGTGTGTCTGCTTGAAATCCTGTTTCAAAGTAAAGTCTTAAAGTAAATCCCTATGTCTTGGAAGTAATATTTCTAAGCAAAGTTTTTGGGAGAACCTTAAGTTTTCAAAGTACTTATCTTGTTTCAAAAGTCGTGCCTCACTTAGTCCTTTTGAATAATACCTCTACCCTATTTTCTGACGTCATGGTTTCAGGTTCATTGATCGCTTATTGGCTGGTATCTTGAAGTATAGGAAATCCTTTGTTGTGCTCTTTTGGTCAAGCTCTTCTGAACCAACTTGGCCACCACTCTCTTGATGATAATGTATTGTTCTATTAGGTATTAATCGATCTAGTCTCCGGTGTCCTTTGTTACTTATTGTCAATAGTTTTACTTCCTTGACACTCTATCGAAATATCTCTTTCAATACTTAATTCCTGTATAGTCCATGTATTTGGTTACTAGCCTCTTGTATCTCCTGATTTATGTTTCAAAAGTTTTAAATTTCTCATATTTCCGCTGCAATGTTCCCTTCTAGTAATCTGATCTTGTAATGTATTGACCGTTCGCCGGCGTGCTTCTTGGGTGCTAGGTCTTCTATCCACTTGAGAGGCACGACGGTGGGGGTTTTGGCCCCTTCGGGGTGCTACAATTCTAATCATTGTGTTGTTTTTTTTCTCACTCAAAACTCCACATCGAGTACACATGTGATAGTTCGGGGAGATGTGAATTTTATCACAGTGCCTAACCAAAAAGTAAGTCAAAAGGGAAAAGAAAAGGCATCCAAATAGAAGTGACTAAATTTCATGTTGTGATATTTAACTTTTCATTTGAAAATGATGTATATGAGATTTAATGAACATTATCTTGTCTTCATTGTGTTTGTTTGTTTTGTTGTGGCCTGGAATAGTGTTTAATTTCGAGTTTGAAGTTTATGTAAGATATTGTTGTTTTGAATGACTTAATATGAAGAGATGGTTGTTTGTAATGTTGATCCATATTCAGTTTCATGTTGCATTGTACATATGAGGTTGTTACAATGCTCAAATACATATTGGTATATAAATTGAACACAAATTTTATTGCACAACAACAAGAAACAACAACAGCCATACATTAAGACATCCGAACAAATGTTACAATTCTAGCCTATTTATTAGCAAGAAACAACAACATGATCATAAGAACACACCCCAACATGAAACCATCGAAAAACTAACAACATCGACTTGTCTTCTTGGACTCCTTCAACTCATTCCGATATTTTTCAACTAAATTTTCCAACTCAGATTCACGTTCCATCATTTCATGTAACTCATGCTCCAGAGTTTTCTTATCTCGACGCAAATGTAGCGCAACTTCTTTGGCCCGACCAGAAAAAATGGATCCAGCCCCCTATAGAAACAACAAAATCCTTCATCGCACTAGAA
>JBBMKE010401196.1:0-12469 GCA_037834125.1 Lippia alba | reverse complement strand
ATACCACCAAGGAGACGCACAGGTATGCTACACTCACCAACTTCGTATGGACTATCCATGACTAAATCCGAAACAGATGCAACAACCTTCTGATGAGCAAAAGCCAGTTCCTCACCCTTCTGAGAAAGAAAACAAAAGAGGGTCTCCGGTCAGCAGCTTAGTTCTCTCGAGATTAGGTTAGGCTCCAACAAAATCAGATCAGAAATGGTGACGCCATATCCCCCAGACCCATACGCGATCATGAAATGGAAGTCCAAGCCCGAATCTGAATCAAGGGGAACGGGGACACAACACAAACTCGCTAGGCTAGACGGGACTAACTTTTGAACCACTTAACCACATGCATCAGAGCACAACAAAATGAAAATGCGGAAGCATAAATGTACATATCATAAAAACAAATCGAGCCATGGGCTCTACAACAATGCAATACATGTAACACGGCTTTCACAGCCTCAAAACAATAAGTAAAGCGCCACAGGCATCCAAGAGTTAAATACAAAAATAAATAAATATGAGTGTGTGTAAAACGAATGCTAGACATAAAGCACGACTTTCTAAACTTGAATTCCCGCCTAGCACTCCAAAACTTGCAGAAAACAACTGAAACAAATCCGGGTTCAGTCTATAGGAGACTGGTGGGTATAAAAATAGGGCATAAATATATAATATGACAAAATTAAATTCACATTCATGCAAGCTATAATCCCAAAAAAGGTTTTCAAAAGATTTCCCAAGCGGGTAAAAGAACGAAATCAACCAATGGGATTACAACTATCAATTTTAATTCATAAATATTCATTAGGACATAAGTGAGCCCGACGTAAGGCTTCAATCTCCTTCCTCCAACTCGTGTATTCATAAATCATAAATTATAAGTCATACATCATAATTCATTAGTGATCATGCATAAGTCTTTCGTGCTCATTCATAAATCATAAATATCCGTTTGGGCAATCCGTATACCGGCCTTCCCGCACGGTTTAGTCCTTCTCCGGGTGATGGATGGGTGATCGGCCCGAACCATCCAATCATAGTCCAATAGGGGTACATGAATCCCCCAATGGCACTCAACTCCCATTCCCCGCCAAACCTCCTGACGGGGTCCAGTATCACCGCAATTTGGTTGGGACTAGCATACAAGGATCACCGTCAGTCATATACCTCCCCGAATTACCAAGTACACTAAGCCCCTGGGCTCCATAAATGTGCATTTCATTCAATTCACCAAAACATAGGTTAGGTGGTTCAAAAATAAAAATGGCTTAACGTTTGCAAACATTTACTCGGTGAAAAGACTCTCTCTCTATATATATATAATACTTTGGCTCAAAACTTTACACATTGGGATTATATATTGGGTCGTCATATCTAGTAGAAGAGAAACCCACCTTCAAGGCAAAAGAAAGGAACAAAAGCCTCACGAAGCGGCCTCGTCTCCAACTGGACCCAAATCTCTGCAAGAAAAGTGACGTGAGACTCAATATGACCACATACGACGCTCGGCAATGAAATGAGTATGACATGAGATGCATAAGAAGTAATATCATGCAATGAAGATGTTCATGTGCACAATAAATGCCCATAAAGGCTCACACTCAATCATTTCGTTCATAAATCATGCGTTCGAATCTATTCAAGTTCACATCGTTCATATCTCTTGTCATTTTAGTCCATAAATTTCAAATAAAGTACATATCATATAATTCATCATGTATACAAGCCATATAAATTATAAAAGAAAGATAAGGTACTAATTTAAGGTTCACAAGATCATTAACAAATCATTCATGCACATTTGAAGCATTTAAGGCACGTTCGTTCCAAACTTGGAAAATATTCAATCAAAAATCATGGAAAGTCATAACACACATTATATGGTCTTATATGAAATGATAATGAAGTGTATAAACCAAAAACGAGCCAAAGAAACCATGCAAAAAAAGTTGAAAAGTTGAGTTTCATGCATGCATGTGAGAGGGTCGCGTCCGCAACCCATTTCCTTCATAAAATGGTAGCGGCCGCTACTCCTATTTTATGCTAATTTCGTGCAATTTTTACACAAGTCGAAAGTAGGCCAAAATGAGGACGCGGAGGCGACCAAAAATGAACTAATTCTGGTCACGGGCGCGACCAGTTATGCATGCCAAATTTTGAACTAGGTCGCGACCGCTACCAAATTTACACTGATTTCAGTTGCGGCAACCACCAATTTTCAGCAACAAAATGTAGCAGAACAGGGCAGAACGCAGGGGCAACAACCAACAACATCAAAGCTCAAGATCAAGACAAGTGCATACCACAAAAACATCATAAAAACAACTCCTAGCATGCATGAAAACTCAACCGCAAACAATACATGAGTTATGCTACCAATTCATCAACTTTCTCCCAAATTTCATAAATACACATTAATGGCAACTTATTGATTCCTCAAATACCATGAAATATTCCATCATACAAGTAATAAGGAAGCTCAATAGATCATTTTTCATGCAATAAACTCAAAGAAATCACAAGGTATAAGCATGATCACCTATATACCACATAACTCCCAATTTTTTTATCATAAACTCAAACCTAAGCAAACCTTGATCAATCCATGCATATAATAGCTTAAAATAAAAAGGGAAGGATGCCATGCAATAATCTAAACTCACCTTGGAAAGAAGGGAAGGGGTGAAGGCGATTGATCAATGGAGGGGATGATGAATAGTGGATTTTCTTGGGGCTACAATGGGGAACGATTTTTCTTCTGTTTCTCTTGAGTTTGGAAAGTGAAAAATGAAATTAAAAGGCTCTTCGCTGATAGAAGATTAATTAAGGAGCATGTGGGCCCAAGAATCACATAATTTGGTTAAGAATTGAGTAAGTTATGGCCATTTTGGTGAACAAGGGTCATTTAGGCGCGACGACAAGTTTCGAGTGAGATTCAGGGTTCCAAATGAGTTCCAAAATAAGATTTGAATGCATACACACGTTCACAACACACAATTCTATCATATACTCAAATTTCACAAAATTCCGAATTCAAATAATATGCAAACGACAAGCGATCACATCGTTCATGCGCATTCAAATATTCATTCAGATCATATAATCACTTATTCAAATAATTTCAAATAATTACAAGTAACAATTAACAAATGAAATTAAATAAGAAAATCACTTAGAAATAATTATTTCGCGCAATTATGAAACCACATGCGTCATACCTGTACGGCCGAAAAGTCGGGGCGTTACATGGAAGGAATGGATATAATGTCTTCAAAAAAAAAGGAATGAATATAATAATAGGAAATGGAGTTGTCACTGGAAACCCTCTGGGAAGGTCTTCAATTCGGCGCCGGCAAGCTCAGCTGCTTCTTCCGCCACCGATATCCCCTATTCTTTTATGTTCTGGTTGGTTGTGATAACGTTAATGAAGAAGGGAAATATATAATAAAACATAATAATATTAATAATGGAAGGAAAATGAATATTGGGATTCATTCATATATAATAATAATATTAATAATGGAATGGAGGGTAAATCAGTCAATTTAGGCCATTAGGGAGTAAAGAAATATTGAAACTTTCACTTGGGAAGTTAGTAGGGACACTCTAAAAAGTGGGGAGTGAAAAGGGATTCCAAAAACCTGGGGGGAGATATAAAATAAGATCCCTATTAATATCAGGGCTTCACCGCCTGATATTAATTTTCTTTTGCCTCAAAGTTTTGGCAAATTCTAATTTCACCCCCAAAATTTTCTATTCTATTTATTTTAGGCCCGGATAAATATAACTAATAATAGATTAATATTTAATGAATACAAATATATATAATATTCGTCTATGGTAATTTATGGGGCGTTACAATTACAGTTCAAAAATCAAATTAGCTTTCAATAAAATTAAAGAAAAGTAATATTAATTTATATTTATCATTCTCACATTTAGTTTTTATAGTTTATTGTATTTTTATATCGTTAATATTTAATTTATTTTGTTATTTTGCTATATTCTTTGTTAAATTGGAGTTAATCTATGGTTTTTTTCATTTATATATATAGCCAATATGAGTAAAAAGAATTTAGAGTTTTACTATAAACGATCCTGTCAAGATAATGACAATGCATCTATTCTTGAGACTTCTACAACAACAAATGCCTATTGTGAAGTTTCCACTTCTCAAGAAGATAAAGCTTCCATTTCAAAATCTTCTTCAACAAAAGTTCAAAAATTTGATGGGGATTCTAGTGGCCTTAAAATTGAACGTGATTCAGGATTACGCACTTCTATATGGGATTATCATGCAAATAAAATGGAGGAAATTAGACATGCTTATCTACGACTTGGTCCTTACCAATTCATTCCAGTAAAATCTTCTAAGAATAGTGGCAGACGATTTCTACCCAATTGGTATAAATTATTTTCGGTAAATCATCGATGAGTTTGAAGTCAAACGAAGAGTACAGTTTAAAATACCTAGCTTAAATATTATATAGGATATTGTAGTTATAACATGTAAAGATTTTAGACGTTTTTTTAGTGCATTATTAATCAAGTTAAAATCTTATTTTAAGACGACTCCCCCGGCCCCCCCCCCTCTCACCCCCAGTATAAAATTCAGGCTACGTCCCTGCCGATTTGAGTTCAGAATTTTGTGATCCCATTTAAATTCGACATGTTCACAGCCCCAGGATGTATAACATTGCACGTCTTTTTTTCGCATTGTAAAATTATCGATTAATGCTTTTGTTTTTCATTCTTTTAAATTTTTCTTGAAACTAGTCATATGTTAATCAAATTTAAAATTATCTGAGTGAGTATTGAAATGCCAGTACTAACCTATTATAGTGTTAGTGTTGTAATTCTCATTTCTATTACGAATTTCCTCCTCCTTCTGAAGGCACTAGAGCATTAACTCTGAATTTCATATTTTTAAAAAATATTATTTTATCATATTAAATCGTATTGAAAGTACACTGTTTATGTGAAAATTTTAAGAAGCAATTCATGTTGTCGTATCGTGTCCGATGTGGATCCCTGCATTATAACTTTGGGAGCGTTTGGGTATTAACCCTTGAATTCATGACCGAATGCCTTTTTGTTTTTATTTCTTTTGTTTTTCTTGAAAATCGAAAGTACTGGTTCTAACTAAAAAATAAACATTACTTTTTATTATTTGTTAAACTTCATTATGTAAACTTTCGTTTAAATGAGGATTGAGAGTTAGAATGACGAAATTAACCGAATCTCAAGTTAATGTCGTCATAATTCCAACCATCAATTCTGTCCTCTCTTTCAAGGCATTTGGGTACTATCCCGTGCTATACTACAGGTAGTCATTCTTCCATCGGACGTTGAAATGACGGCATTAATGCCCAAATGCCTCCCAAGAGAGGAGTAATTTAGGATTAGGGTTGGAATGTAAACATTAACCCAACATCGGGGTTAATGTTCAAATCAATTGTTTGGTGTTGGTCCAAGTAGTTCGAGGGTTGTTTCTCGAAGGCAAGGTTCCAGGTTCAAATCCCTCGAACTACTTGGGTATGCGTGTGTGTAAAAAAAAAGTCTTTGCTCACATATTTCTATTTCGGGCCGAATTATGAGCCCATTGCTAATGGGTTACAATTAACGTAAACAGCAGCAAGCATAAGGCCCATTTTCAGTTAAAAGTTCGGCCCATTGAAAATCCATCGGCCCACACCACTTTTAGGATGAGAAGCTTAAAGAAACCAAAAAAAAATCCTACGCACATCTATGGTTCTATCCAAAGTTAATTACTAGAATATAATAAAACTACAATTTGGTCCATTGAGGATCATTATTATACCATTCATTATTCTCATTAATATACCAATCTTGATAAACGAACACTTTTAAAAATATTATTTTATCGTGTTTTGCTGGACATTCGTATTGGACACCAAAACTTCTTACGTAAAAATTTTAAGAAAAATTTTATGTTACGTTATTCGTATCATAATATATCCGTATTTGTATCCACGCATTATAAATGCCAACCACCATTAAAGAATTTAATCATAACCAACTCATGCCAATAAACCACTCAATAATCATGATTTTCCATAAATTAAGGTTTTATCAATTTTCATAAATTGAAAATATTCACAAAACCCGAGCAATTTATAACCCATTTCACAAACACTATATTTGTTAAATATCTTCCTTTTTTTCTTTTATTAAATATCATTTTTGAAGAGCACTTAGACCAAATCAAACGTAGGGCACCATCATGATGTTGCTACAATGTCTAATCTTCAAAGGTGGTTGTAATATTATGGCACATATTAAAGGCTTCAATAGTTTAAGTCATTATAAGAATAAAAATAGCATCATATCATCACAACATAATAAATAAATGGTTGAAAATTGCCCCACCCCTGGGGAACCTCATGCTTAACTTGATATTGACCTATTTTTTGCACCAAGTCTAAGTTTCATTAAATTGTTGTTTTTTCACTATATTTATATGTTATTTAAAGGTGATTCCTCTTTCTATTTCAGTTCGTTCCGAAATATAAATTATTATACTTTAATGTATGCAATTAACATGATAGCTTTCTTGCCTTTTTCATGAAATTAATGAAATTAAACCACAATTTCGAACACCCTAGCTTAGCTAAATATTTTTTAACAACTTTAAGGGATGTATGTTTTTTTAAACATTATCAACTTTTTACTATTAATTAATCATGTTTCTAACTATATATCCTTCTATGATCAAGAAAATCGATACACTCAATTTATTTTGGAATGACAGAATTGTTTCAAGGTACAAAGTTCGATTCTCACGGCGTGCAGTGTGATAGTATTATTCTTGAATCTATTACAAGTTTTGACTGTGGGCTCCTTATAGGCTTGTGGGAGACACACCTGATTCTTAACGAGCCCTTAGTACCTGATCAACTTTCTCTCAGTTGCTTGGTCGGGGTCAAAATGTGGAGGGCCTTTAGGGTAGGGGATTCAACGTTTTTTTCTCCGAAATTAATATATATGCCTATTTTCTCAACTTCTTGTGTATTTTCCTCTACCCGACATGAGTAGATTAGGTTTTATTTTATGCACATGAAGTAGAGTGCACTTACCAACCACGAACATGATATGTCTTCAAGACTATATACCTTCTTAAATTTCATCTCATTAAGACATGGGCAGATGATGTTGTACTTATGTCAATGCCCATTAATATATACCTTTATATACTTCCCAAACCCTAAATCTTTCAAAATGCGAGTTTGATTGATGGTGACAACACATTGGACAAATTTGAGTATATTCATTTTGCATACTTCCCTCCAAAAACGGGTTCTTTTCTCTGAAAATGAGGCCTAAAATCGCGTTTCACAAATGTCTATTTTGTTTTCGGAAGAGATTTGATTTGATTGTGAAGGTTGTGGGCACCTCCATTTGTAAGTGCATCTTATCTCTTTCCAAGACCATCAATTTCAATAATCGATATACTTAGATTTTAATCCTATATTTCTGCTAATTTTTAATTGAATTCCGATATTCGAATCGGTAAGTGGTTGCTTTTGAAACATACTCATTTCCGCAATGTTTTTCTTTTTTAATTCATGTTGTTTGTGTCCAAAAATCTTGTACTAGTTTACGGAAAAATTTACCCATTATGATGGATACGCGAATAATTCAAAAAAGAAAAAGGAAGAATCTGTCGCATACGAGCTAAAATAATGTTAAAGAATTTATAGAGAAATTTGTTAAGTATAGTAGTTTCTGATCATTACAATGTATAGATGCAGCTATGTGTATATAAACATGATAGGAATATAATAATATAAATTATATAGTGATTGAGAAGTGTTCGATACTATATGATAAAATAATATTTTTGAAAATTTATTCTTATATCGTAGTTTTTGTTGCAATGATAGGGATTGGTCACATGGGCTAATATATATATTGGGACCAAATATAGATGGAAAATTCCTAAAATGATATGCATGCCCATGAATAAGAGACGTGGTACCCATAATATATGAGTGGAATAATTCTTCTAAATCAATTATATGTGGTTACAAATTATCTTAAAGAATGCATCAAAACTTAAATCTCATCACACAAATGGAACAAAATTATATTTATTTATTTATATAAATAAATAAATTTGTAGTGGGCTTAGGGAACTCCATGATGGGAATAGGATGTTGCAATCTTTTATTTTAATTATCTAATAATTGATTTCATTTTACACTATACATACATGTTATATAGAGATCGAGAGCGTTTCAATCCGTCAATACTTTGATAATATCATTTTGTCGTGTTATATTTGATACTTCTCACATGATAAATTCAGAAAAAAAAATCTATATCATATCATCTTTATATCATTGTTTTTGTATTGTATAGTATTTATACAGAGAGAGAAGCAATATACGATAATTTATTAATTTATATACGGTCATTATAAGCTCCAATAATTAGGTTACGTGAATAGACTTTATTTTTCACAATTTTTATTTTTACTAATAATTTGGAAAGTATTTTCAAGTGTTAGCGATGGACTTTGTCTGCCTGTGGACAAACCCAATGTTGAAAATACTTATGATTTGTCCAACATATGGTCTCACCTAATGTAATGATATAACCCAATGTAAGTCTTGGAAAAGATATGTAATTATTGAGTCCATAATAAAATAAAACAAATTTGTTTTAAATTTTTATATACTATGTGAAATGGGAATTTAGATTATTTAGAAAAGATATAAAATTACTTTTCTCCCTCCTCGACAAGCTCAAATTCGAACCCAAAATTTCACTACAAGAAAAATGAGCTTTTACTACACAAACTTCCCCACGTTTTCTTAAAAGTGTAGGAACAAAAGTACCTCCCTACACTTTTTTACAAAGTGCGGTAAGAGTATGAATTGTTAATTTTTATCTTTATTTTTCCTTACAAAATAGAGTTATCCCTACGTTTTTTTACAAAGTGTAGTAATAAGAATATGAAGAGTTAATTTATATATATATACATATTTTTACAAAATAGAGTACTCCCTATATTTTTTTACGAAGTGTAGTAAGAAAAAAACTCCCTTAATTTCGGTAACCATATCTATATATATATATGAGTTTTATTCTAAATAGAACTCTATAGATAAAATTTTACTGTTGAAAAAAATTTTCAATAGCACATCTGCCGACTCTTCAAATTCAAATTTTGTCTGGATATCTTTTTAAATTTTATTCTTTAAAAAAAATCTCTTAATTGCATTATATATATTAGAATTCAAATTCTATTCTTTTAAAAAAAATCTTTTAATTTCTTAATCATATATATATAATAGAGTTTGATTTGAAATAGAATTGTATAGATAAAATTTTGTCGTTGTAAAGAAGAAAATTCTCATCGTAACCATATCTACCAACTCTCAAACTAGATAATTAAATTCGAATTTAAATTATGCTGGATATCTTTTTAAATTCAGTAAAAATCTCTTGATTTCGTAATCTCTTATAGATAGATAGATAGATAGATAGATAGATAGAGTTGTATAGATAAAATTTTACTGTTGGAAAGAAGAAAATTCTTATTGTAACCATTTTAATCGTTTTCGGAATCCTAATAGCACATCTACCAACTCTCACACTAGATTATTAAATTCAAATTCAAATTCAAATTTTGTCTATCCTAAATATTTTTTTTAAATTCTATTCTCTTTATCGAAATTACAGCATTGGAGAGAAAAAAATTTACAGATAGAAAAACAAGAAAAGTAAATTCAATCAAATTGAGCTCATCAATCAATACGAGAAGCAATTGAGTGTTTTCAATTTTTTTATCAAATCACGGTAAGCAAGAATAAGTTCTTTTCAAATCTTTGGAGCTAGTTAGTATTACTATCTTTTTTTATTTTATATGAATATTGAAAAGTTAACTCTAAATATAGAATTGTGTAGATTAAATTTTAACAACAAAATTAAAAAAAGAATATCATTGTAATCGTTTTTTTGGAATTCTAATATAGAATCTACCAACTCACTAGACAATTAAATTCAAGTCCAAATTCTACTCTTCCTAAATATTATTTTGATTTTCCTATATTGCATTTTTAATGGGTGAAGTACACACGGAGAAAAAATTCAGATTGAGAATTAAGAAAATCAGTCAAGTGTTTTCTTCTCAAATCAAGGAAAGCGACAATCAATCGGAGAACTCAGCATTTTCTTCTCAATTTCTACACTTTTGGAGTTAATTAGGCTAGTATCACTTTCTATTCTTATTTTATATTAATATTGAAAAATTATTATTTTGATTTTCCTATATTGTATTTTTTTCATGGGTGAAGAGAGCTGGAGAGAAAAAATCCAAAGAATGTAATTAAGTGTTTGTAGACAAGGAAATGAACTTTATATTATTAATTTAATTTACTATTTAATATTTTGAAATTATTTTAAATTTAATTTCAAAATTTAATAGTTAAACTTAAATTAGTATTATATTGTTTATTTTATCAACAAATGAAGTGATGACACATGTCAAAGTGACATGTTTCGATCAATCAAATTCAAGTCTTATTCGATTTATCTCTTTAAAAATAAAATATTAAAGAGATAAATACTCATAAGATTTCAAATACTCATAAGATTTCATGTGATGTTATCTCTTTAATTCAATATACAACACAAGTTCAAGAAAGGCTAAAAACTTATCTACAAGTTCAAGAAAAGCTAAAAACCTCTCTACAAATTCAAGACGTATGGAGTTTTGAGGCGTTCTTCTCCGAAGTTACCAAATAAAGGCGTTTGATCCGTTTTCAAGGCGTTATATCGATGAATCGGTGTTATATTCAAGCTAGATCCACGGTGTTGCGTCGAATCGGCGTTATATTCAAATCAAGTCCATGGAGTTATCGACGATCGAGTTCAAAGGCGTTCTTGGCGAGATCCTCCAAAATCCGGCGTTTGATGCGTAAACAAGTCGAAGGACCTACGAATTAACGTTATTGAAGTTAAAATCCGATTTGAAGAAGATCAAACCATC
Organism: Lippia alba; assembly: GCA_037834125.1. Lineage (NCBI taxonomy): Eukaryota > Viridiplantae > Streptophyta > Magnoliopsida > Lamiales > Verbenaceae > Lippia > Lippia alba. The sequence continues at coordinate 1,455 of JBBMKE010401196.1, read as the reverse complement.
AAGTTCATCAAGAACCGGTTGAAGATTTCTATAACTTTAAGTTCGAAGGAAGAATCAGAGGATCAAGTTCAAGATCGAAGATCTACTTTCATTTAAATTCTCAAATAATTTGTATTATTTATTCGGTATTGACTAAAAATCAATAAACGCGAATTTTTAGCGCAAACAGATTGGCACGCCCAGTGGGACTGATCTTACCTTTCATCTCTTCCTTTTCATACCGAAGTTCAACAATTACTCGATGGCTCCTAAAATCCAACCCAACCCGAAGAACAAGGGAGTTGACCCGAAGAATCAAGATAGCACTCTGCGATCTTCTACAGACGGTCGTGAATCGAAATCATCAAATGGTTCAACTCCTTCTAACTAAATCAAAGGAAACTTATTTTGCTGAAAAGATGGAGACTATGACTCTTGAAGAGCAAGTTGCTCAAATGACTCAAACAATAGCTAATTTGCAAAAGACTTTGGAGGATAAAGACTTCCAGATTGCTCAACTTATGAATAAGTTAGAAAATAACAATCCTGATCCGTCTAACCCTCCGAATCTGTCTGCTCAAGCAACTGTAGATGGAAAGCAAGTGAACTTGTCTCTTCAACATGATTTTGGGTTAAAGCCTAATCACTGTACTGCATCCATCACCGCCCTATCTGTGCAAGAACTGCAAAATATGATAACCAACACAATTAGAGCTGAATATGGTGCGTCCTCCCAAAATTCTCCAACATACTCAAAGCCATACACTAAACGCATTGACTTTTGAGGATGCCGATGGGTTATCAACCGCCGAATTTTCAACAGTTAGATGGAAAGGGCAATCCAAAACAATATGTCGCTCATTTTGTGGAAACTTGCAACAATGCGGGTATATATGGTGATCATTTGGTGAAACAGTTCATGTGGTCACTTAAACGAAATGCTTTCGATTGGTATGTTGACTTGGAACTAGAATCGATCGACAGTTGGAACCAAATGGAAAGAAAGTTTTTGAATCGTTTCTATAACACTCGTCGCACTGTAAGTATGATTGAGTTAACTAATGCAAAATAGTGGAAAGATGAACCAGTCATCGATTACATCAATCGTTGGTGAGCGTTGAGTTTGAATTGCAAGAATAGGCTTTCCGAGATATCTACGATAGAAATGTGTATTCAAGGCATGCATTTGGGATTGCTTTACATTTTGCAAGGTATCAAGTCCCCAATATTTGAAGAATTAGCTACACGAGCATGATATGGACTTAGTATTGCACAATACTAACTCTCCTACTGAAAGTTAAAGGATGAATAAAATATATGTCAATAAAATAATATAATATATAAATATTTATATTTATAATAGATTTTATATGCATGATATAATAATTTATTATTCAAGTGATAATATAATGCCTATAAATTTATTAAATTAACATGGAATCTGTATTTATACTTTTATTAATTGAATTTAGAGCT
>JBBMKE010401169.1:0-12470 GCA_037834125.1 Lippia alba | reverse complement strand
ATCGTGGGAACGAACATGGGGGGAGAATTCATGACTGCTGCAATACATAAAGGAGAGAGCCGAAGGATTGCACACCTAGGGACTCTTGGAGGAAGAGAAAGATGCAGCAACACGGGAGTTTTCGTTCTTCCTTCTTTTTATTTTAGACTTGTTAATTTCCTTTGTTAGTGATTTTCTAGTTTTGTTTTAGTGGGGATTCTTCTAGTATGCATCAGGTTTTGTGAGACTACTTCTTTTTGTTGATTAATTTAAGTTATCGTTTTATTTCTGAATTCATGTCATTGAGTGCTGGTTTATTCTTTAATTTATGGCCCGAATCTTACAGTTGTCAACATGTATATAGCTAGTTAACTTATTTGGTGGAGTTAGCCAGATAATTAACGAAGTAGCAATAAACACTAGGTTGTTAAGTTCGGTTGAATTTTGTGTTCTGGGATAATTCAGTCTAATTAGGCGAAGTAGGAGTTTCAACTAAGTCGGTTAGGGTTAGTGTTTCTTTAGCTCGTAAAGTAATTAGCTAATTGAATCTTAGAGTGAGTTTTTGAAAAGGTTATTCGCTAGTTAGAGAATAGTCTTTAGGAGTTTCTTCAGATTATTCTATATATGAAGAAACGAGAGAGCCACAGAGGACTTGACCACTATAGCTAGCCTAATGAGGAGTTAATCACCCAGTCAGTGATCAAAGTCTGATGCATGCGTAGGAAACTCCCAACTATTTGTTATCTACTAAATTAATCCAAGTGTCATCTGCGTTTAGTTATTAATCTATTTGTTTATTTAGTTAATCTCATTTGTTTATTTCATTATTAGTTTAATCAAATATCTCAAACCCCCATTTTATTATTTGCTTCGTTCCTTGGAATATTTGAAAGTCAATATCTTCCAATCCTCGTGGATCAACCCCTTTTACCACTATCTACAATTATTTGTATTTATTGGTGGCCTCGACACCCATCAATAAACCCACGCGCCGCCCGGAGCCTCCAAGGAGCTCACCGTCGACTGCATATCGGGACAAATCCGAACTTGAATGTGACCACTGTGGTAAGAAGGGACACTTAATGAAAGGGTGTTTTGAACTTATAGGATACCCATATTAATGGGATCAAAAAAAGAAGGTCATGGAGATAGAATGCGGACGGAACCGCGGCACGGTGACGGCGGTCACCAATAGCCCCGTTGTCGAAAATAATTTCGAGAAAATGGGGACGGTTGCAACAGGTATCGACCAGAGACAGGGAGAAATCACCAGCGGCGGCTCTCAAAGAAAGAAATGGGGCTTCATCGTTCTGTGTAACAGGTATAGGGAAAATGGGGGCAAAATTCCCCCTTTGCCCCTCACTTAATATTGTTGATACTTGTGGCAGTACAAATACACATGATTCTTGCAATATTAAAAACCCACAATGGATTTTCGACTGTGAAGCTACTAACACTGTTACGTTGATCCCTCTGATAAATTGTTGGTCAAACCCCGAGAAATGAAACTGTTTAAACTGCTAATGGGGAGATTGTTCCAGTTACTAGAGGGGGTGTAGTTGAACTTACTCCGTTCCTTGAAACTTTCAAATTGTTTACTGGTTCCCTTGCTGTCAAATAAACTGTTGTCTATTAGTCATGTTACAAAATAGCTAAATTGCACTGTTCTGATGTATCCCTCATTTTGTGTTCTGCACGATATCCATTCGAGAAAGATAATTGGGCGTGGCACTGAACGAGGGGGAATCTACTTTGTTGATGAAGTTACCACTGGGGGGCGGACATTAATAGCTCAAGGGACGGATGCTAGACAGAGTTGGTTGTGGCACCGACGCTTGGGACATCCCTCTGATGTTTATTTAAAGATATTATTCCCTAAGTTTTCTAGCACTCATTTGTCTTATTAAACTTGTGCATTGTCAAAAAGCCACAGACAGTCATTTCCTGTGAATAATATTCGGGTTGATATTCCCTTTTCTTTGATTCATTCTGATGTGTGGGGTCCAACTCCGGTCACTGGAGGGGGAGTTTTTCATTATTTTGTCTCTTTTATTGATGATTGCACAAGAATGATTTCGATTTATTTTATTAAGAACAAATTTGATGTCTTTGATAACTTCACTCATTTTCATCAGATGATTCGTACTCAGTTTGATGGCCAAGTTAAGATTTTTAGGTCGGATAATGGGAGGGTATTCGTTAATCACAAAATGTAGTCTTTTTTGCAGATAACGATTTAATTCATCAAACCACGTGCCCACATATACCACAACAAAATGGGGTAGTAGAACAAAAAAAATAGTTTCTCTTGGAAATCACAGGGGCTTTAATGATCGAGTCCCACGTTCTCGCTTAAATGATGCTTCCACCATCATTTTAAGCCCCTTTTGCTCAACCTTAAATGATGTTATTGTAGCATAGTTGATCAAATTAGTTGATAACTTAAGAGAGCATCCTCAAGAAGTAATAAAAGGTAATGATGGTTGTCTCTTCTTCTGAACCTAATGAGGTAAAGACATCAAGGCCAAAGAAGAAGAAACCCTTAAAACCCGATGGAGGGGTGAACAAAGGGAAAGGCTAAAAGAAATGATCAAACGTTTTGGTTCGATAGTGACGTTTTGGTTCAATATTGGAAAGGAACTGCGAAGAGTATAATAATACTTTGTATAAGTCTCATTCTGGAAATCCCCATAGGATCGGAATTTGTTAGTCTTAAGTTAATTTAGCATAAACTATTATGCAAAACTTAAACGATTGTTGTTTCGAACACATAACGAGATAATATAAGTAAGATAGATGACAAAGTTTCAAATGACTTTAGAACGTTATAAATGATAGGATTAGCAAGTCAATCATCTTAAGATCATTCTAAAAAATGAACTCAAAGACTTAATTTCCTAAGAATCCTATTCTGAGGGAAACATTCCCGAAATCTCGTTTATGTGAAACGAGAGAAATGTCCCATAGCCTTTATGGATTTCAATCCATACAAGTGGTTTTGGATTTCTTATTGTAAGCTCTAGTCCAAATCATTAGTTTAGTCATTATGAATGTGTGTAGTTACTGAAGTACGAATTTTTTAAACTTTTATGAAATTATTAGAATTTCAAACGGAAGGTTAGAAACCGCAGTAATCATGATATATATCTCAATTGGACTGAGATGAAATATATCATTTTGACTAATTCCTTAGTCATCTTAGAGATAATACGACTATCCCGCAATAAACTCATTAAAAAACAACTTAGTATTTTTGAATGAAGGAATTAACCTTGGAGGATATGGTTTATTCCTTATTGAGTTTTATCAACATACCACAATTCAGAACTTATGCTTCAGAAAAGCAGTTGAGATTTTGAGTCCTTCACATTCCAAATTAGTCCCTTAAATGCACTATGAATAGTGGCATTCAAAATTCCTAATATTTCTTATCTTAGAATTTTGGGATTGTCTTCTTATGTGAAGAGGACAGTAAGAGTCATCTTAACTGAACAAGACAGTGGGAGATAAGCTTGAAGGAAGTTCAAGTTTACAAAAACAAGTTCAAGCTTATGCGAACAATATAGACTTGAAGCTAGTTCAAGTTTATATGAACAATATATAGTATTGTTTTCGCAATTCTTTGATCAAATGTTATTTGTTTTAAAGAATATACCTTTCTTCAGGAATTGTTCCTAAGAGAGAAGAAAGGTAACCCCAAAGACCTCAAGAGGTTTGAGAACAAAACCCACTCCACAATTAGGAAGAAATGAACCAATCTGATAATTAAGCCACTACAACAAAAATGGCTTATTACTACAAATTCTTTTACTACAATCATTTGATCGTAGTAAAAGATAATTATTTACTACAATTTGTTGTACGTAGTAAATAATCAAGAAATAAGACATTTATTTACTACGACATCACTATCGTAGTAAATAATATATCAAAACTACGTAGTTTTGATATTTTTTGCTACAAAATATAATTAATTTCTTAAATAGTGTCTTATAAGAATTTGACATTTTTTTATTCCCACCAATTATTTAACATAGTATCAAATAAAAATAAATTATTTTTAAAATTCCAAAATCACATTATATGTTTTTTCTGGAGACTAAATGTAATATTATATTTCAACCCTTAAAATTTCTTTTATATGTTGAATTTTTTATATATTATTTATTGGATATTTTATATTTGTATTTAATTAACAAAAAATTAAAAACTTAAAAAGAAATTTGTCTTCCCAAAATTAAAAAAAATATATTCAAAAGTTAGGGTAAAAAAATTTGGTCAACGCGGGAAAGTAAAAACAATTTCCCACCAAAACCTTTAAGTCTTTTTTGAGTATATCCAATAGTTAAAATCCAAATCCCTTTTTTTCCTTTTAACCCTTATTCAACTAGTCTGCTCATAGTTACAACTTACAAAACCCTTTAGCTAAGTTTTCTTTTAAAATTTAACCCAAGTCCCTTTAACTTTTTCGCCCCTTTATGTAAACCCTCTCGAAGCTTATTTTCCCATTTTCTCAAACCTTTTCGCCCCTTTAGCTAAAACCCTCTTTCAGATGAATTTTTAGCCGAGATTTCTCTATACCGGAGCTTCAGCGCAGGTCTTCAACAATGGAGGCCTTCGACGACGGCGGCGCTGCCCCTTGACTGAAAATTTACCTTTGTCTCACCTAAGATTACTCATCGTCGGAGGTATTATTGTGCCCCTTGTCTGATAATTTTCATTTCTGTGTTCCTTGTTGCTATGGTGTTCGTGTCATTTTCTCCACCTACCAAGACTAAGATCTGCTGCTTCTTTATGCAAATTTTTCTCCGTTTCGTGTATTGTTTTGATTTGTGTCTTCGATAATTGTTGGAGAGTAACGAGAAATAGGAAATACGACGATTAATGACCTTTCTAGGTTGAGATTTTGGGTGATTTTTCTTTATTGTAATGTTTGGGTATATGGGTTAATTTTGTTGAAACATCATTTCAATGGTTTTTTATGCTCCTCTTTCGTGTTGTAAAGTGAGTTTTTGGTTGGTTTCGCAGTGGATTGATTTTAGTTGGTTTAGAATAAAAAATGTGAAAATGGTTGATATTGGTTTCTTTAGAATTTTGTTTTATATTTGAATGAGTCCAACGAATAATTATTTTTCTTTTGAGCATGAAAGGAATTTTTAGTTCAAAGACCTAATGGATTTTGTCATATTATGTTAGTTCCGAGGTATGATAGAAACCACGACTTATTCTTTTTGGCATACTTTGTGAGCTCTATAATCTATATTTTGCTACTGACTTCTAATTTTAGTTGTGTATAGGTGGAATCAGCAAAATTTCTTAAGTTTGGTTTATGTTACAACTTACAACATGGTAATTTTGTGCAATTTTCTGTCTGTTGATAGTTCTTTTTTAACTGTTATGCTACTATAGTGGTGTGAAATAGTTCTGCTCAAACCAATTTATGTTGTTTTATATACCTGAGATTTTTGGGCATATGCCTCTTGTCATGGTCTTCTCTAAGCTCTTCCAGGCATGATAATGCAGTTTTAGCTTAATTTTCTGTGTTTCAAATTTTTATACGGGTTGAGATATACAGAGACATGGTAATTCGATATGATTAAAATTTGGAGGGATAAAGAAAAGAAAAAACAGATTAGTAAAACATTTCTTGTTCGAAAATGATGAGACAATTATGATATCTATTAGATTTCGTCATTTAAAATTAATTTGACTTTTTGAATTCATGTAGATTTAAAATTTGTATTCTTTAATTCTTATGAATTGTGTGTAGGTATGACAAAATTAAGGATAAGACAACATGATCCAACTTCTGATCAGTTAACCGAATTGGAAAGAATGGTAATACATTAGTGGTATTTTAATTATAATGATTAGTTTATTCTTATTTTTTGTATATTCGTTAAAATAGGAACAAAAAGGGTGCAACATCTACAAGCACAAACTCAAGTACCTTTTATACGAAGACAGGAGAACTTGAGTCAAAATCAGCTACAAACACAAACTCAAGTACCTTCATACAGAGGTACTTTCATGAATTTACTTTTTGTGGTAAAAAAAAATTATTTGACTAATATGATTAGCTCTAGTTTCAAGTTTCAACATGAGATGATAAAGTTACATGAGAATATAGTACAATCTTTAGTATCTATCTCAACTTAGATTAACTTAATGTCCTAACTTGAGCTTTCCTGCTGACATATCCCTTTTGCATTTTATGGTATGGTTGTGGGACTAACTGCCTTGTCTTAATTGAAGTCTTTTCCTTCCCCCTTTTAGTCGATCTTGTTTTCTTTTCAAGAACATTTGCACATTGTAAATTTAGGGATGTGATGGTCTGACTGAATCTTCTTTATCGTTCAGCCTTAAACTTTAAAAGCTTAACACTTATGTTTCATATGAAAGAGTTACCTTTAGTGCTGATATCCACTTAAAAGATTAACAGTTCTGTTCTCCATTTAAAACTATGTCCACTTGTGGTGTATTGATTTGATTTGGATCCTATTTATATAAGTTGCATTAATTGTAAGCAATTTTGAGGCCAAAACAAGATTGAAGATAGTAAAGATATCATAAAATGTCAAAGATATGATAATTTTCAGAAATTTTCATTTTATATTAATGTTAGTTCTTTTATAAGTACAAGATAAACGCAATTACTTGAGAATGTGGTTGACACAAGACCTCTTCCACAAATACAGGAGAACCTGTGTAAAAATCAACTGCAAACAGAAAGGCAAGAGAGCCTCAATGACCATTTAGGGGCTCAAACAACCTCAAGTAACGGTATCACCTTCTGTATGTTGTAAATCTTCTAGATAGTATCTCCTAATAATGAAATATCTATTGATAATATCTCACTTTCTGTTGGACAACACAAAATACAAGGAACTCGCGCGTTAAGGTTAGTTTTTTTGAATGTTTGTTTTCATAGGTCTGGCGAAGAGTATATTTACACAGCCATGGGATACCAAAGAAGGTTGTGGCAGAAGGTACGTTTATTGGTTATAATGCTAATGAAGGTGGCATGCCCATATTTTGTCGGGTTTGTGTTATGAAGGCACTTGATAAAGGTGAGAAGCTATTAAAACCTCGTAGAGATGTTCAAACTATTGGACAAGCGGTTAACAAGTGTATTACATGGGAGTTGGTTAATGTACGTATTTCATCTAATGTTGAATTTCTAAAATTTAAGATAAACATATTTCTTAGAATCCTTATTAACAAAGTTAGTGCTTTATTTATTGTTACAGCTTTTAGAGGCATAAATCAAGCTTTCATTTAGCATAAATCCAACTATCTTTTGACAGATTTCTAGGTAAGATCAAGGATATTCATTTTCCAATGCAGAAACCTTTTGAATGGGAATATGTTGTTGAAATATGGTAGTTTCTGTGTGTAGTTCGTTATTTGATGAATTTGATCACTGTGCTTTGTTTTTGGAATGGATTTAGTGTTTTTTATTTCGTTAAAGCCTGAGAGCAGATATGTTGTGTTGTTTTAATGTGGATGTGGATCTTGGGTTTGTATTTGATGTTGAGGTGATATAAACTATTGAGTGCTGACAATGGTCTATATCTAATTTAGAGCTATGATTTACGAAGGACAATAGTTTTGATAGCTTAAATTGGCTCCTTAATGAGTCATATGTGTTATTACTTGAATTATTTGGTTTTTGTGGTTTTGCATGCTACAATTTGCCCAGGATCAGTTGTCATTTAGCTAATTGGATGAAGTTTTATTTTTGTTATTCCTATTTGGATAGATGTATGTAATTCACTTTGAGCCTTCTGTAAAAATGTGATTGCATACATACATTAGACACATGCCTTTTGAGATTGAATGCACCTGACAATGATGAATATGATAAAGGATTTCATGTATGCACCCTTTCCATATGTTAACATCCTTAGGCAACGATCAACACAGGAAGTGGGTTTTCCATGTTTGGAACCATTGTTTTTCTCTTTTTAATATGACATACTTTTTAATTGAATTTTCATTTGAAAGGTTAGTTTTTTATTTCTTGTTACAGGTTTTGGAGGCATAGATCAAGCTATCTTTTGGTGGATTTGTATATAAAATCAATATAGTATATTTTTGTCGATAAACAATGATCTTATTTTGTTAATCATCTTGTAGATTTTGGGAACGAATAGTATATCCTTTGAATTCATATTAATTTGTAAAGATTTGTCTTTTTTGTAGTACGTTGTTATAATTATTAAAAACTATTGCTTCGATTATATAAATTTGATGTCTCATTAGATAATATTTTTGTTTGAATGATGATATTTATTAATGTATTTCCAAAAAATATAAGAAACAAAATACAATTTAATAAAAATTATACAATAATTATCATAATTAATTTTTATACTACGAAATATAGATCGTAGTGAATATTATCGTGTAAACTTGAAATGTTTTTGCTACAATGTTTTGATCGTAGTTAATATATATTTTTAACTATGATTTACATGTTCGTAGTAAAAACTAGATTTATTTGTCTTATATTTTCTAGGAAATATTGTTCGTAGTAAAAGCTAATATTTTCGTAGTAAAAAGTTTTTGCTACGATCATTTGATCGTAGCATAATATTTGTTACGGCCACATCAACTACGATCAGAAATTCGTAGTAATTGCGTAGCAAAAGGGTTTTTACTACGAATTTTGGCCTTTTACTACAAACATTTGTCCTTAGTAACAAGCCATTTTTGTTGTAGTGATTATCAAACTGATCTTGATGTTGATAGTGAACATATAATTTAATTTTCCAATTATATAATTAGAACTTTGGTTAATAATAGTTATTTTTATAAAAAATATTGGAAAGATTATCATCATTAGTGAACCCAGAAATTTCCCACGAATTTGAGCTGAAATTCCCCCGACTTATGTATCCACTATAATAAGGGTTAAACAAATATAATTTGTCTTTGGTAACTTGCGATTAAACTTAATTAGGAGATTAGGACTGATTAAAGTCTTTGGTCGTTGGAGGGTTCTTATTAAACATCTTTGGAAGAGACCATTAAATTTACTAATCTCGAAGAGGCAATTGTTATTGAATGATAAGATTGCATAATGATTGTTTAAGCTCGTAAAACTTGACTATAAGCCAATAAATACGACTTCTCAACAAAAGAGGAAAGAATAAAAATAGAAAACACAAGGCCTTAGAAGAGACAACGAGTGTTAGTTGAATTACTCTGCTTTTCTAAAAGAGAATCTCATTTTTAAATACTTCTAGTAGTGATGATCTATAAGTCTTTCTTTATGGGCTGCAATAGTTTCAAGAATGTCTTCAATTTTGGTTTATAAACTATTTCTCATTAAATTATTTTAAGATTTTCTTGTAGAAAACTGAAGTGTTTTCTGAAATATTTACCGAATACAAGGAATAGTAATTGACACGTGAATGGCAGTCATGAACTGAAGACAGAAAATGATAGTTGACAATAGTAATTGGCATGTGAATGGCAGCTGTGAACCGCAGATAGAGAATACTAGTTAATATGTGAATAATAGCAGTGAATTACGCTTTTCTCATTAAATTTGGTTGGATTTTGATTTTATATTTATTATTTTGTAGCATTCTTAACGAAAGATCGAAAGATGCCTCATTGATAGATTTGTGTCTGTTTTCTATCAAAATATTGAAATTAGAAAAAGATTTAAATTTGTAGCAAAATTAATGTACATATTTGCCATTCTTAACTTCAAAGAAACTCAAAGTCCAAAAAGAACCATTCTTTTGGGTAAAAGCCATACGGTGGGTTGGAGTTATATGTTGAACTTAGTCCAAAGGAGACCCTAAGTTGACAAAAAACATTTGTTCTTGAATCGGTAAAGGCCAAGTTCATGCAAATTGACTTCATAAATTTAATATATAGTCTCGTTAAGGATTCCCCCATGCATTGTGGTGCACACAATTAGATTTTTATTGACTAAATTGCAACCTCTAATTTGGCATCCTGCCAATGGCAAGCAACAAAGGGGTAAGCCTTTAACCACAACTAGCCATTGATATAGATTGAATTATGTATGTTATCTATACACTTGTTTCAAGAAAATTTGTATTATAAGTGTGAAAAGATGATAAAAAGAGATCAATGTATACAAATTAAAACTATTGAAAAAAAATTAGTTCCTTGAAACGAATTTGATCGTGTCAAAATCCTGATGTGTGCTGGACTGCGGATTAGGACTCCGAATTCACCCAAGAATTTGTAATGTGGAAGTGCTCTGATGCTTTCCTTAGCTGAAAAGGATGAACAAACGTGAACTCAAAGGCCAAAAAGGGGAATGTGGGGGTTGGACCCTTTTTGGCACTCCGACGCTCAAGTCAGGGACTAGCTCTAGGTCGGAAATGCGAGAGAGTACGAAAGGGTTCAGTGCACGCAGAAAAGCTTAGTGAAGAAAGGCCTCCCCTTACCTTTGAGTGGAGACGGCTTATATAGGCGGTAACTGTGTGCGAGGACACTTCTCAGTAAGTGTGGATCTTGGTCTGCTAAAGGTGGGCTGAGATGGTGACCGGAACAGTACTTTCTAGCGGAAAGTGTTGTACCTTCTCTGCAGCCGCGCCGTAACAGTGTCCTTGGGAGGCCGCATTTAATGCACATGGTGGCGGACAGGATCTGCATTTAATACTCACGTACGGAATGTCACGGGTCAGTTTCGACCGGCGAGCTCGGTCGAGCACGGAATTTGGGTCGCGACGCTAACCGTGTGAGATAAGGTTTGGCAGATTTCCCCAAGGGGTGGGTCGATGGCGAGCTCGTGCTCTGGGCTAGAATTGTGGGGCGCCCCTATTTCCCCGCCAGCAGCCACGTGGTGCGCGCTGAGTGGGCCACGCGGGGGCCTCAATTTCTCCCTTATCATCTTTTTCCCCCAAGTCCGTTGGTACATTTATGTTCCAGTAGACTTTGAGACAAGGCGTCGGATGCGGCGGGGCCTCGACCTGGGAGTTCTTCGACCTGCGGCCCATCGAGCTGGGCTCGATCGAGCGAGGTGAGTCCGACCGACGGGGGTCGGGGGTTGGGAGCACATGTGGAGTGCCACGTGTGTTGCATTGGTGAAGTGGGTGAAACGCGAAGTTTTGGCCACCTCTTTGCAATGATTGCCTTTTAAAAACAGATTGTGCCTAGCACGCCTCTTCCTAGAGCATTAAATGCAGCCGTTTCTGGGACAGAACGTATGCGGATCCCTAGCGAGTAACGGTTGAGGCAAGAGATCGCGGAGGGCCACGATTGAAGGAGGGGTCTTCTCAGTACCTAACCGCCATCTATAAAAGGGGGACTCGGGCCGAATTCTTCTCTTTTCCCACTTGCTTGATAAGACCTCAGTGCATATAGAGAGAGAGAATCCACAGTGCACCCTTGCATATTATCCCAGAAATCTCCTAAGGTACGCACTTAACTTTTCCATATCTTCTTCCTTTTCTTTCTTCTTTTCTTCTTTCATTCCCATTTCTGCACATATGGCCCGTGCCAAGAGTACCCACCGTTCGGAGTTCTACTTGTACGAACTCCAAGATTAGAGAGAGTTTGCGAAGAGAGCGGCGGCGTCTGGGGCTCAAGCGCCGGAGGAGGGCAGGGAGGAAACCTCAGGCAGTGGGCATGCTCAGACGTATGAGGACCCAGGGCTGGAAGCATTCGCGGATGAGATCGAGCGAATGTCCGTGGGGAGCGGATCTGGGTCAGAGGTTGAGGCTGCGCCTTCGAAGAAGAGAGGGGGCCAGAAGAAGAAGGGAGCCCAGAAGACAGTGAAGTATTACCACGAGTTTAAGGCTGACGTCAGCAAGTCAGAGAGAGATACGGCGGAGAATCGTCTGCAGGGTGGGGGAAGGCGAAGAACAAATGCAACGTGATTGTCCTTGAACCGACCTAGAACATGGGAGCTCTCCCGGCGGGGTGTATCGCCATATCCCTGTAGGCCATTGAGTATGGGTTTCGGTTACCTCTGATGCCATTCCAAGTTAAATTATTCAACGCTCTGCAGATAAGCCCGGTGCAACTACTTCCCAACGGGCATGCTATGGTGACGGCCTTTCGAGTGTTGATGAAGTTTTTGGGTCAGGCTGAGAGCGTGGAGCACTTTACTATGTTGTTCTCAGCCTCGGTCGTGTTGCTGCCTCCCCTGACCGCAGGGGGTTCGTGAAATTCCAATCCCGGACGGGGTGTAAGTTATTTGACTCGCCCAAAACCTCGTATGGGGTCGATTGGAAGACCAAGTGGGTGTTCGTTAGGTTCCTAGGAGGCTGGAATGGTTTTGTGCATACCTCTTGGAACAACGTAGAAGTGACCGGGTTGGAGAGGGGGCGAGTGACCTGACCCAACATGTTGATGACAGCTCTGAAACGGGTGGCTCCCTTGGATAGAGACATGTTCACCAACTCCCATTTGCTCCAAAGCTTGGGACTGGCCCTAGGGATAGTGAGGCACGGGAAGATTAAGATTGGTGATGACATAGTGGATCTTTCCAAGCCAAG
>JBBMKE010401149.1:0-12473 GCA_037834125.1 Lippia alba | reverse complement strand
TTGCATGAATATCCACGTACAAGCCTTGATCATCTTCTTCATCCGATGGTGCTCCATCCATCACTTGGTTCATATCAAGACACACGACAACTATTTTCCCTAATCAGTTTCAACCTCTAGAGACACTCGACATGATTTAATGAACTGACAACAATAAAATCTATAAAAACACTAACCTGAATTAACCAAGTCACGACATGTGCAAGATTTAAACTCGATTATCAATTCGTTTAATAAACTCGGAATTCTATCGCTAAAATCATTCCGTTAATGTGCCACAATTATCAATCAAGCTTTACATACACTTCAAGCATCATGAATGACAATATGTAATTAAATCCACCTAGATGATCGGGCCCACCACTAGCAAATATATCACAATAAAAACGATGAATAGAGAATTGATAAATACTTGAATTAAATCAAAAACTAAAAACAATTAGATCTCATAATTTTTAATTGAATCTAAAAATCTCTAGATAGATATAAATTAATTAGCAACCCATATTATCCAACAAAATAAAAGAAGAAAAATCTAAATATAATCTAGAAAGTAAAAAGAATTAAACTAAAACGAAAAATTCGTGATGCCGAGTCTTGCTACTCGACGTGCATCCGAAGTCCTCCTAAGGAGCTGCCCGAATCCCTTGAAATCTGGCTCCAATTGTTACGTGAATATATCCCCCAACAGGAGTTAAAGAACCAATATATAAAAGTTCCCCAAATTCTCTTCAAAACTGGACTCCTAAATTAATGTGGACTCTACTTCTTGTCCCCCAAGCAACCAACACAAATTAGGCCCTTCGAAAAGTTCAAAGCGCGCGGCCTAAATTCAAAGAAAATTAGGCTTTTCCAATTAATATCAGGGACACGCAGCCCATAACAATGCCACGCCATATTAGGCCATCTTCGTAATTGTCAATGCTACTCTCACGCAGTCCAATTCCATTTAAAACAATTCATCCAAATAAAAAAACCAGGTCCACCAAGTCTAAGGTCACGTGCATGTATGCAAAAGCTAAAGCCCGTAAATCTCCAATTTCTTCCCAATTGCTTAATCCTTATGCAGCAGCAAGTAAGCTCAATTCCAGTTTTCCAATATCTTCTCGAATGCATTGGTTTTCTTCTAAAAATGACCTAACTTGCTCCAATTTCGTCTTTAATTCCTGACTACAATATAAACGACAAAGCATCAATTCCTTTTAGAATATATCTATTAAAGCACAATTCGGGGCAAACCTCAATCATAAAGACGGCGAAATAATGAGTTATCACTTAGCCTTGTGTGTGTGTGTGTATGTACCCATTCACGTAGACTTGGACTAATGCATGAACTTCTATTTCATATGTGGGTTCGGGTTTACGTGCGGGGGATGTGGTGGTCCACCGTTCCGAACACTACAGGAACCCTAACGGAATAAAGGAATCATAAAAGGTCCCCAACATTTAGGGATTTAATTATATTTTCGAATAAAAATGGATTGTGTTGTTTTTACCCTATCTACCGAGATAGTTAAATGTAATTTTTTCTTTTAATTTTTACAAAACAAACCCCAAATTTTTAGAACTATAAAAATACCCTTGAACTTTTAAAATATCAAATCAGAAACCTTATCATTATAAAAACAACCACTCTAACAGTTCATGTGATTGGAAATAGTCCAATAATGAATTGGTTTTGCATAGGGGAAGTTAAACTTAATGATTGTCCCAGTTCAACCCTTAAAATTTCAAAAATACAAACTAAATCCAAATAAATCAAATTCTTCAAACAAAAACCTCAACAACATATCTGGCAAGCCTTAAACTATAAAAAAAACTTAAAAATAAGTTCTCAAACTTTCGGCTATGGTTCGAACAAGACCAAAATATATACCAACAACACATTTTAACATTATAACGAGCATTAACAAAACATTAAACATATATTCTAAGTTAAGCACATCAGTATTTCTACCACATATTTAAACATGTATATCATGGCCTTTGGAGGCTATGAGTTCGTTTATTCAGGGAATAATCCGAACTCAATTGCCATTTTCACATAAATAACTCACTTAATGCATGGATCTACACATATCTTGCAAAAAAAAATGAACTCTTCTACAAGGCAGACTTTTTTGGGGGGAGGGGGGTGGTTTAGAGGTGCCCCTAAATGCTATATATATATATATATATATGGGATTTATCCCATATTTGTCCGCTGATCAAAATTAAAAGTTCAATTCGTTTTGCTCCTTTCCAATGAAAAGGGCACGTACTCCACCGCAATTTAAGAACAATATATATAATGATGAGCATTCCGTCAATTTATTTGAAGCGAAGGGTATATACGCGTACCCGGTACCACCCACTCAACTCAAATACTAACATTTTATTCTAGTCGAATTTGGAAGACAAATAAAATAAATTTAAGAAATAAAAAATTATTGTGTTTGTTTGGTCTCTTTTCATAGAAATGGTATGAGTTAACTCCACATACATCCCTATATTAGACATAAGTATCACGAAAAATATTATTTTACAAAAATTAGTTAATAAAACTTTATGTTAGCGCATAATTTGTACATCACCCCCCAAGATTATTTGTTAGTATTTTTAATGTGTGTTTCTCATTAAGAAATAATCAAATTGGAAATCACCACAATAATTGGCTCTTCATCATGCTCCTTAAGAACAATTAAGTTCATATTGAGATGTTTGAGAAGGCATAAAAACAAATCTGAAAGAGATAGAAAGAAAGAGAATTCTGAAAATTTAGGCTAAATGAAAAGATAAAATCATGATTGTGTTTGAAAATTAATAAAGGAGGGTAAAATGGTAATTTATATAAAAACACATATTCAGCCGCATTTTAAGATGCGTGTAAATCAAATAATCAACTCCAAGCTTTTTGTGCAATAATTTATAAAACAAAAGGTTTGCCAAACCAATTTTTATAACATAGGGATTTTCATAACACTTACTCCTAACATATGGGTGCTCCATGAAAAAAACTCGAAATGGTATTGACATTACTTTTAGCTTCTTTAGTTTAGGTTTTTCACCTTTCTCTTTCACGCTTTTATTAGCTTTAGTTAGTTAGGCCCGCTGCCAAGTGTTGTATTTATCTTTCCCTCTCAGCTCATGTATATAACTACTAGAGCTGTAAGTTTGCAGAGTTGAATGAAGAAATCAATTCAAAATTCTCTTGTTCAGTTCTAATATAGCGTCAACAATTTTTTCGATTCCCTGACAGTTATCTTTCAGTGTCCTTCCGGCATTTTCTCTTCATTCCCGGCATTTTATTTGTTTTCTAGAGATGTTTTTTTCTGTTTCAGTTCTAATAGATCAGTTGCAGTTCGGTTCAATCTAATTTTTTTGTCTTTTGCGTTCGCACCTGACATAATAGTAATATAAAGGGATAATTACATCCACCTACTTTGAGGTTTGCCCTAATAACAACCCGGTCCCTAATTCTTTCGATTTTACCATTTAGTCTCTACATTGCAAGTTTTTCATGAGGTCCCTGACAGAAAATAAACGGCTACAAACGGTCATTTTATGGTATTCAATATTGTTACATTTAGGTCCCTCAAGTTTAGATTTCATAACAAAACGATCCTCATACTTTATGAAACTAATAGAGCAGTCCCTGGGCATTTTAGCCATTTACAAATAATAATAAAATATTCAGGGGTAATTTTGGAAGGACAGGCCTAAATGCTAACGGAACCCTCACGGTAAAAATTGACTTCCAACGGAATCAAATCTAGGGGACTAAATGGTAAAATCGAAAAGAATAAAGACCGGATTGTTATTAGGGCAAACCTCTGGTAGGTGGATGTAATTATCCCTAATAAGATATAAGTACTGCATTCTTGAGTTTTTATACCTGAGTCTATTGGCTACCTCTCCTATCCGCTTTTCTACAAGGTCTACTTTCAGACCGGGCCAAGCCTTTAGAACTTCTCCGAATGCTTTTCCGATCCGGGAGTTCTCGCGAAGAGAATAAGATGCTGCTCCCCCTCTCTCTGTCTTTTCCCACTTTGCTAATCTTTCCCTATAACGCGGGTCGGGCGGCTGGCGCGGGAGGAAAAAACCTAAGAGGTACGACGGGCACTCAAAGACCTAGCGAATGATGGCCCATCTCATGCCAGGTGCAACAAAGGATGAGTCCTTTTTTCTTCTCGCGAACCGCGGGATCAATCAAATACTGCAAAGCCCCCGTATTTATTACCGATCAGAATTGGACCATAAGGGAATTTCGGTCTATTCCGGTAATGTGCTGACCATCAAGACTGGCCTGTAAATAGACCGCGTCACACATGTCTGATAGCCGGTCACATGGTAGCTTCGTAGTTGGAACTATGGTGTTGAACACTATTTACGCCCCAGTACGTTTGTCAAACAATCCACTGAAACCTCCTTCTCCCATAAGAGTGCCAGCGCACAGAATTGGTGAAACTGCTGCGGGATTTTCTACATTATGTGAATTTCATACATCATACTGATTTGTCAAATTCGTGAATTTGTACTACATAATATGGGATTTATACTACATAATACGATATAAGTTCTACATTCTTGAGTTTTTATACTACATTACTTGAATTTCATACAACATAATTAAACTCATACATGTGCTGATTTGTCTAATCCATGAATTTATACTACATAATACAAAATTTATACTACATAATACGATATAAGTACTGCATTCTTGAGTTTTTATACTACATTATGTGAATTTCATACATCATACTGATTTGTCACATTCATGAATTTATACTACATGATACGATATAAGTATTGCATTTTCTAGTTTTTATACTATATTAAGCGAATTTCATACAACATATTTAAACTCATACATGTGTTGATTTGTCAAATCTATGAATTTATACTACATAATACGGAATTATACTACATAATACAATATAAGTACTGCATTCTTGAGTTATTAACTACATTATGTGAATTTCATACATCATACTGATTTGTCAAATTCATTAATTTATACTACATAATAAAAAATTTATACTACATGCTATGATATAAGTACTGCATTCTTGAGTTTTTATATTATATTATGTGAATTTCATACATCATACATTTAAATGCCTTCAGGGGCAACTTGGTAAAATCGCACAGAATAAGAAGCTAACTAAGATTATGAATCTCAACTGAGGAGTTAGCACAAATAAATTTGAAACTGGGGAACTAACTAAAATTAAGTCCACATTTGGGGAGTTTTCCCTAATTCCATGCTAAAAAAGAACTAAAAAATCAACATGAAAAGAAATTAAAACGATAAAAAGTAAGAAACAAATTAAAAAATAGGTGGTACGTAAAAATTAATAAATATACTTAAAAATATATATATGTAAAAAAAATTAAACTCATCTAAAAATATCAAATGTAATAAATTATAAGAAATCAAAGACATTAAATATTTTTAATCTTCTATTATAAAACCAAAAACATAAGTAAAGAGAACCTATAAAATACTAAACTTACTAACATGAAATGACATAAATAATCAATAAAAATGCATAACAATATAAGTTCTAAAAGGAAACAAAGAAAAAAAAGTAATTTTAATAAATTTTCAAAGGAAAAAAATTATAATACTTCACATGTAATCAACATAAAAAGAAGTTTAAATGTGAAGCAATTTGACGTAGCACATAAAAGTTAAAATTCTAAAGATTGTCTATTCTGATTAAACGTGAATATAGATCTAACAATAAAACTAATTAACAATTTATGAATAAAAAAAATTTTGTTTCAAAAATAAAAATAAAAATAAAAGAATTTCTAAGTATTATTGAAATCTAACTTCATATTTATTGATTTTCAATGGCATTAAGATATCTCTTAAAATACCTAGAAAATATATAAATTTAAAAATGCCAAATAAAAAAAGTAAAAAAAGAGTAAATATAATAATAAATATTAATTGACATGTAATTTTAGATTTCCAATAGCCCAACAAAATATAAAATCAAAACAATAATAATAATAATAACAATAATAATAATAGTTTTAATACTAATAATAAAATACTAAGGAATAATCATAAATCAACAAATACAACAAAATAAATGAAAGACATAACAAACTAATCATATTCAACTATAAAACAACATTAAAATATAATCAAATAGATAAACAAAAAGAATTTTTGTAGGGTGTATGAACTAATACAATCATCAATAAATGTGCCAAAAATAATAAAACCAAAAAATCTAAAAACAAAAATAGAAGAATAGAATGAAATGTGTAGAACAGAGAAGGAGGACGGCCGATATATGAAGAGGAAGGAAGTTAGAATAAGAAGTGGTGTTATATATCCAATTTATTTGGTGGAAAATATTTTGTCTTTATGTAAAATATATCACTATATATAATTATTAAATTAATTTGATAGAGTAATTTAAACATTTTTTTTTTGGAGAAACGGCCAGGAGGACCATGAGGTTTTAGGAGGTCCTCACCTCATTTATTGAACACCCAAGATAAAGTACAATGAGAGTACAACCAATTGTCATGAAGACAAGGAGTGGTAAAGTGCCTACCCCTCTTATAAACGATGCTACTGAGGCGAATATAGCCATTAGAATTATTTGTCTGAGCTCTACTGACTAGCATAAAGGGGCTAGTATTATACATGATTTCTTCATAGCTCCATCAATCCCTGTTACTAGTGATAAAAAACGGGTCACGCATTGGCCTCAACGAGAGGCTCCCAGGTTCTTGGGTGGCAATAGTTTCTAATGAGGGTTCTATCTGACAATGAGTAACCGCAACGATAGTCAAGGCGTCCTTAGGATCATAACAGTTGATCTTGGTGTTCGAAATGAATGTTTCAATATTATATCCACCGTCAATTACATAGTTACATACTATCTCTATATAGGGAATTCTTCCATCCATTCTTTGTGCAACATTCTGCATCCCATTCCTTAGCTCAACCTACCAATAGAAGAAACCCTCCTTCGGCCCAACCACGTTAATTTCATGGAAGCAACATAGATAATTGAAGATAAAGTCAACATTCCAGTTGCTTAAATAAATAAAGATAAAAGCATGCAAATTAAAGATACATGTACCGTTAGTTCCACGTGACCTTTTGAGAAGGTCTAAGAAAGCATCCATTTTATCAATCATCTTAAACGGAGGTTTGGTATATCCATTGATCCATCCTTATTAGCCCTTTAAGTTTAGGCAGTAACTCTGCTCCCGGAAAAGACCACTCCACCTGATTCGAAGCGCCGTCTTTGGCTAAATAGTCCGCCACCATATTTCTTTCTTTGTAGATATGAGTCAATCTAATTTGGGACATTCTTAAGAGTTCCTGGAGTTGTGTAAGTAAATGTTGCACTTTCCAGTTTCCAATTGATCCTCTCTTTACCATGTCAATTATCACACTAGTATCCAATTCCACCCATATTTCGATAGCTCCAATTATGATCGCCATTTTAACTCCTTGTAGTAACGCAGCTAACTCTACGTGGACGTTAGACGCTATTCCAATCCCAGCACTATATGTTGTCATAACCTTCCCATTGTAGTTGCGGATAACTACCCCTATGCCCGCTGGGCCAGGATTTCCTAAGGAAGATCCATCTGTGTTAATTTTAATCTGATTCTGCAGTGGTTTTATCCACCTCACAATCTTAACACTTGGTTGCTTTAGTGGGTGTAAGTGTATTCCCCAATGTTTTGCGACGCTTCCGTCTCCTTTCCACCATGTTTGTTTGAGTTTTCCAATCTCATGTAAGCGAGTTATGTATGTCAAAACCTGTCTTTTGATGTTAAAAGTTGAAAATTGTTTCCCTTGGTGTTTGCATTCTTCCAATAGCTACTCTCCATATGTCTTGCCCAGATAGAGTTTCTTGTCCTCATACGCCACCATAATTTATAAGTATAAGCACAGACCGTGTCCTCGATTAATCTAACTCCCAGCCCCCCTTCCTCCACTGGTAAACAACATCTCTTCCACGAGGTCCAATGAAGTTTTTTACTTCCCTCTCGTGACCCCAAAAGAATCTATTAATCAAGACTTCAATCTTGTTTGTGACTGATTTTGGGGGTTCAATTATTTGGAATATGTGTGTGGGCAGAGCTAGAAGGATAGACTTGATAAGTTGTAGCCTGCCACCATGAGATAAATAGACACTTTCATAGCCATTAATACATTTTTTGATTCTTCCCATTAACTCGTCCAATAGATAAATTATTTTCCTTCTCTCGGTACGACGGCGTCCCTAAGTAGTCGATAGGTAAGTTAGCTTGGCTAAATCCCAATTCTCGCTTGATTTTCGTCGCTGCATTTGCGTCTTTGTTACCTACAATAAACACACTTTTGTTAGTATTAACCTTTTGGCCAGAAAGAATTTCATAATTATGAATTATATTTTTATCTCCATGAAGTGAGATTGGTCGGCTGTTGGTGAAAATGAGTATATCATCCGCGTACGCTAAATGCGAGATATATATCTCAACAGAGGTACGAAATCGTGCTCGGGGCTGTGACTCCATAAATTTGTTCAAAGCAACGGCCAGGTAGTCCGAAGCAATAACAAATAGTGAGGGTGACAAGAGATCCCCTTGTCGGATCCCTCTAGTCGACTTGAAGATGCCGAAGACTCTCCATTTATCAGCACCGAAAACCAACATCGAGAGATGCATCTTTGTATCCAGTCAATCCACTTCTGTTTGAAACCTTTGGCTTTAAGCATCTGGTACAAAAAATCCCAACGAAGTCTATCATATGCCTTCGCCATATCTAGTTTAAGCATAACATTCTTGACCCTGCTTTTATTATCTATGGCGTGAGCCATTTCCTGAGCTAGTAGGATATTGTCGCCAATCGCCCTTCCCTGCACAAAGCCACTCTGATTGTCAGATATCAATCTAGGAAGTATAGAGACAAGTCTATTATTGAGAATTTTAGTAATGATTTTATTGGAAATATTGCAAAGACTTATTGGACGATAGTCACTCCAATGCGCTGGGTTATCCTTTTTAGGAATAAGTATAAATAAAAGTTGTCGTAAACGCCATAGGCATGTTTGCTCCATTAAAGAAGTCTAACACAGCTTCTACAACATCATCTTGTATAACATCGCACTGAACCCGTTAGCTCCTGCGGCACTACTAGGGTTGAGTTCAAAAACCGTTGTGCGAATTTCCTACGTAGTCGGTGCTCTTTCCAATTTTTCATTATCCTCAGCATTGAGAACCTTTTGTATGTTCATATCTTCCCCCATAATGTCCTGATAATCATCATTCATCGTGAGAAGCTTTTGGAAGTACATTTTTGCTGAGTTTCTAATCTGCACTGGGTCATTAATTTCATCATCTCCCTCTCGGATCATATTAATCCGTCATCTAAACCTTCACTTCTTTACGAGAGAATGGAAGTAGGAACCCCCATCCAACCATCTGCAGGCTGATTTCTGTCTCCAAAATTCTTCTTCCATTGCTAGGAGTCGTTTTCTATCTGCAATTCTCTTGTTCCAAGTGATCAATGCTCCTTCCGTCTCCTCTTCAAAGTCACGTTCAGCCTCCAGCTCCATTGCCTCAGCTTCTTTGATCTTGTCAAACACCTTTCCAAAAACTTGTTTATTCCATCATTTCAAGTGCAGTTTTAATCTCTTTAGTTTGTCTGCCAACTTTTTGATGCCCTATGTTTCGAAAGGCTGTTTCCAGTTTTCAGTCACTGTTGGTCGCAAGTTATTGTGGCGAAGCCACATTTCTTGAAACCTGAAGGCACCTGGGTGCGAGGGAATACAATCATCTTTGCTTATCAGAAGTGGACAGTGATATGATGAACTCTTCGCAAGGTGTTTCACAGTAGTTTGCGGGAAGAGTTCGCTCCAAGGTTCATTAACTAGAACTCTATCTAGGCATTTCCAAACTCTCTTGTTGGTCTAAGTAAATCAGAACCTTCATAAGACGCCTGGATTAAACCGCTTTCCGTAATAAAATCACTGAACTCCGTCATCGATTGAAAATTTGTATCCAAGGCATTTTTAGTTTCTTCTATTGAAGTTACAGTATTAAAGTCTCCGCTTATAAGCCAGGGTGTATCACCGAAGTTCTGCAAAGTAAAGTACTCCCAAATATCCCTCCGAGCAACTATATTACACCGTGCGTAAACTATAGTGAGGAGACAAGACTTATTGAGCTGCTTCCAGACAATCCTTAGATGAAAGAATAGTCTATCATCTTTTAGTATTTCGACATCCAGCTCCTCGCACGAAAAAAAAAATGGTTAGAACAATTCTTAATAACCTTAAGGAAATGAAATTTACGACACATAAAATATTATCTAAAGCAATCATAGGTACTAAAATAGCAAGAAATTGAAATTTATGATTGAGACACAATTGTTCGAGGGTACGACGATGGTCCGGTTTGCCCATGCCCTTCACGTTCCATATCATGCTTTTTTGTATCATGATAAACCTTGTTTAGCTGCCAACGACACAGTCGTTCCTTTAGAAGCCGTGTTTTGGTTTTTAGGCGGTCCTCCACGCTGTTTCTTATAAACCACCAGAGTAAAGCCATCTCCAGTTTCATCATCCGAGTTTACCGGTTTGTAGAGAGTGAGGGGTTTACATTCTTCAGTTGTGTCTCCATCCATGTCCGGGGGTTCCTACTCGGGTTCACTGCCATTCTGCAACTCTTCTTCATCGTCCGATTCATCTGCATCTTCACCATCCTCAGCCCCGTCTATCTTTGCAGTTTCTTCTGTTTTGTCATCTCCATCATGCTCTATATATGTTTCATCATCTAGCTGAGCATTCTCTTCAATTGAGTTGTTTTGTTTCTCAGTGATCAGTAGGCTATTCTCCTTATCTTTTGTCTTTTCTGTCCAAATCTTTTCCTGATGATCGTCTACTTTATCTTTCTGTTTTTCTTGAACATGTTCCACACTTTCAATTTGTTGATTCCGTTTTGTTTTGGTTTCCCTTTTATCCAGTATTGCCTGCCTCAAATCCGACTATTATTCTGCGTTTTCCGATAATGCGGTATCATGGCAATCTTTTTTATCGTGCCCTAGCCTCGAGCACTTCCAACAGTATGTTGGGAGTCTCTCGTAAATCATAGGTTGGATTAGGGTTCCTTCGTTAAAGCCTATGCTTATTCTTGTTTTCAAGGGTTTAAGCAGGTCCAATTCAACGCACGCACGTGCATAGTCCGGTCGATTGCAGTCAAAAATACCTTCATCATATCCTAATGGCTCTCCTATTTGACTGACTATGCCATGCAACATTTCGGGATTAAAGAATTGTGTCTTCAGCGATGGGAGTTTAATCCACATCGGCGAAATTGAGGATTCCACTTTAGGGTTGAAGGTGGGCGTCCATTTGAGGACTCTCATCGGATATCATCAAAGGTCAGGATGCGTCTCAACCAGATTACTTTAAACAATCTATTTAATCCACCTTACTTTTAAAATATTTGACTTTAAATTTAAAATTGTAGTAGCTTTTTATGAAAACTGTATCCATATTAAATCATTAGCTATCACAATGCAATTTTATGTAATTTATATTATATTTAGAAAAACAAAAAAACTTGCACTATTAACCTCAATTAAAATTATTATTGAATAAAAAAAATTATAATTTGATCAAAATACATTCGTTCTATATATTATAGAATTATAGATATCGATATCCATCAATCATTGAACTTTTTATTAGAATTAAAATATTTGAAAGAAATGAGAAATACAAATTAAATTTCATGAGCTTTATTTGAATTTTGGGTGTTGTCATTAATTGCATGAGTTGTATTTGAATTTAAATTAACATATATTTTCCTAAATTTGTGCATTCAAATAAATTGTATCATAAATTAATGATACTTTAATTTAGGACCACTTTCAAAATTTAAGGAATATTAAATTATTAAATAAATTAATTATAATATCCATTGACCAATCACAATTTTTGTTTTAATTAAAAATTAAAAAAAAGTTACAAAATTTTATTTAATCAAAATTGGTTCAATTATAATCAAGCACACTCTTCCTATATATTATAATATAGAAGTATAGATATAGATATAGATTAATTTTAAATTTCAACATTAATTGATTAGTAATTTGAGAAACCCAATCAATCTTCTTTATTTAAATATTTGAATATAAATTTAGAACATAGTGATTTTTTATGGAAATATTCTAATTTGAGCAATCAACCATTAAAAAGTAATTGAGATAATTATAGTATATTTATAGAAATTGAAAATTCTACATGTATTATTAAACTTAATTAATACTATTTATTAATTAAAGACTCAATTAATACTATTTATTATTGAAAAATAATTTTAAATTATAGAAATTCACCATACTGTAAAAAAAGGAAAAAAAATCCCTTTTATATATTATATTATAGATTTTTCTTATTTACTCTTTACAAATCCCACATATTTTTATATAATGAAGGACAAAAGGGTAAAAAACTTGA
>JBBMKE010401140.1:0-12473 GCA_037834125.1 Lippia alba | reverse complement strand
AATCACTCTACTAATGATTCCCATGTGATGTATATCTTAGCCTTTAACAAATTATTATCACATAATTTCCGGGTACCGCTCCTGTTAACTCAGTGGCGGCCCCGTTTCTTCTCCAACGCAAATATATAATTCTGAATTATTATTATTATTATTATTACAGAAATATTCATGATTCTAGGAAGTATGCCGTATGCATATACGATATATTGTCCAATAATTTAATGGTCTAATTAATTAGTACTTTAGAACTGGGCCATTAAAAATGCTACATGGTCAGCTCAACATTAACCTAATCATTCTTGAACACTTAAATTAAATTAAACAACTCCGAAAATAGCAATCATAGTTCATTCTAATTAAATCTGGACTCCTATATAATGTACGCTGCAGAAGAGTGTAATTAGATGCAAATTTTAACGTCATTAATGATTAAACCCTCATCTATTGTTGCCGCCATTTAATGAAGCTTACAGTGACACTTTTTTTTTTGGGTAATGAACAGTGACACCTAACAGAAAGCCATTGCTGTATGCATGTATATGTGATATGTCTTCCCCACTTCAAATTAAAGTTGAAATTAAAGCATTCTGCCAAATTAAAGTAGTGCATCTTTAATTCACCATTCGGTGGGGAATATTTCTGCTGTCATTAATGCCTGCAATATGTTCTTTTTTGAGCTTTTCTTTTTTCTTTCCTTCTAGATTTGTTATAATTCAACGGATCACTAAAATATAAAATTTTATCTATTATTAGTAACTACCCAACCTAAATATTCAAACGGACTAATAGTACTTCTAATTAAAAGAGTATTTTATCTAATTAAACTAAACCATTTGGCGGTTTGCTAAACCATGTACTATCTAATTAATAGTACTGTCTATCTTTTCTTCCTGAAGAAAATAGGGCATCTTTTTTTAAATATTATTATTTAATATGCATGCTTGGCGTATAAAGTATGCATGGCGTCACCATTAGTCATTTTTCATGCTTTAATTAATTGTCAATATATAGTATATCATGCTATATTGTGAGTTTTTCAAGTTTAATTATGTTTGTCTGCTGTCTATTAATGTTTATATTATTAGCCACTCTCTTAAGTTTTTCATATTTCATTAATTTTTTTTGATAAATATCATACATTTGTGTTGTATTTTACATTTATTTTTAATTTTAAAAAACAACACATGTTTCCATTAATCTATCTTTTAGTCAATACCATCTAAACTAAACTTATCCGAATTTTATCAGTTTCGGATTCAAATAGTAATTCCTTTTGGCTCTATCAAATCTTAATGATCGTGTCCGAATCGAACACGTTGAAAAGTGAAAACCCTATCTTAATTTTATTTTATTTTTTATTTTTATTAAAAAAACCCTATCTTAACTGCATAAATCTTGCAAAAACACAATAATGATGCATTTACTTTTCAAGATTTTATGTTTCCCTTAATACAGGACATAGAGACAGTCCATACTTGTGTACTACTAAATCAGCCCGTTGGTGGTGCATGATAAACTTCACTTAGACGGACTGGTCCATTCTCCAATTGGGCCCGGCCCAAGAGATACTTCCAATTGTAACGAATGTTTTTCTTATACGCTAAACAAAATTATTTATTATTTGATTTGTCTCTCTTCCTCAATTTTCTACTAATCATATGATAAATGTAAAACAGTCACTTTTTCATTATACCAGTTTGATCGAACTAAAACACTCACTCTTTCATTATACCAGTTTGATCGAATTGAATTCGAATTAAAATTAACAAAGGAGAGATCAAACATTGGATCCTTGTTTTCCAAGAACGACAAAAGGCTTCAACAATAATTCATACCAAAATATTCCCATTTGCCATTGCTATAATAATTTGGCCTTTTTATTAGAAGGAGTAGGGCCCACGTTGAATGATGCCAAAAGGGAAAGAAAAGGCCCAAAAGATTATAATGACCATAGTCCCCATTCAGAAATGTCCTCTGCGAATTTCCTCATGAGCCACGCCCGTCATAATTCTAATCGATTCCTTCTAATTATATGCCAATAATAGCTACAATTTGGCAAAATTTATAAAAAGGCCTCATGATTATGTACGTTTTTCCCGGAAAAACAAATAACAATGTAAGATAAGTGAAAATTAGAACTGTAACAAGAGAAAGTTGCACTATTCATTTGATTTGATCATGTCAAAAATATTAACTCCCGCGTTTAAGTATATTGCGCGTCAACATGTTCTGGTTTTCCAACTTGGCTTGAAGAAGGTTGCCGCCTCCTGAGCCGGGCCTTCGGATTTCTCGTGGCCACTCGATATGGCCTTTCATAGCTCGAACCACATGCGGGTTACCGGACAAATTGTGACGGGGGATCGGCATTCTCTTGCACGTCGTCTCTTTGTTTCTTGGCAAATTTCTCTGAACCTTAAGAGCATGTGATCCTTTCTTCTTTGGCTGCTTCATTGATACTGAAGTGATCCCACTTGAATCAGATTTCGGATGTTTGCTGCTTCTGATTTTATTCACTGATCCCTCCTCATGACTTATCTCACCAAGATTTTGACTCGAAGAGACCTCGGCTTGAGTCAAGGTCCCCAGATCACCATTAGTTAAGCCCTTTGAAAGCCCCACTTTGCCTTCTTCTTCTTCTTCTTCTTCTTCTTCTTCTTCTTCTTCTTCTTCTTCTTCTTCTTCTTCTTCAGTTCTTTGTGAATAATTCTTAATGATTTTGAACTTGTGATCCAACTTTGGAAGCAGACATGAAACCTCCTTAGTGCTTTGGATGTTAACAGGTTCCCGATTCCGCCTCAGAATGTTTGCAATGCTTGTCGAAGTTACATCTCGGGTAAAATCCGAATTTCTTGAAATATTCTGAAGATTAGCTATGAGACGACTCATTTCGCCAAACTTATGTTCCAACATCAACCTAGCATCTTTCAACTTCATCTGCGCCCGTTCCTCACGCCAAACCTCAGCAAGTTGCAGCATTTTCCTCTCCTTTGCCATTTCCTCTTCGATTCTTTTCCTCTGTTTTTTCAATGCATCGATTGCAGCCCCATTGGCCTCAATTTCTTTAGCTAACTCAACACAAACCTCCTCCACCAACAACCGGGCCCTCTTCTCTTTCTGAAGATCGTTGATGACTTTCCTGGCTGATGATCTGACTTCAGCAATATCATGTACGAGTTTGGAGTTCGCTTTATCTATCTTTTTGCACATTGTTCTTTCCCTTTTAACACTGTTCCTTAAGATCTTGACCATTGATATCATTTTGTCGTGTTGAGGTTCGAGTTGATTCACACATTTTCGAGATCTAGACACTTTAACCCGTCTAGGAGATGCAACCAAGGCAGTGGCAACCTCTAGACGTCTCAAATGTTTCACAAGGTCGGGAGAACAACAAGCATCATTCGATGATGCTTTCGAGTACAAGTGATCCCATTTTGTAACCCCCTCAGTGGCAGGTTGAGGAATCTACAATGATGAACAGAACTGTGATCACAAATCAAAAACCCTGTAACTTAAAGAGTACAAGAATTAAGACTTCCCCAAAATTGCAAACAGTACGGAATCATAAATCAGCTGTTAAGAATCAACTGACAAATGACGAACACTAAAATCCCAAGTACTTTTTCTTCATAGCGAATAAAGTTCTCACTTTTCGCAATAAATCCAAGAAACAGAGAACTGAAGTCATCAATCCCAAGAATCAAACATTCTAAGCAGGAAAAAGAGAACTAAAAATAGTACCTCAACTCCGAGCCTACGAATTAGACCACATTGCCACCCCACGCATCCACCGCCACCGTCCGTCGTTTCAGCCCACCGCCACAGGGCGGCGGCGAGCTTCCTGGCTGAAACCGGCGCCACCCTTCCATCGGCAGCTCCATTCCATCCTAGAAAAGGAGTGGCGGCGGCGAGGTCATTTCCAGCCCACCACCTCCTCCGCCGGCCAATCCCCATCCGCCGCCGCCGGGGAGTGGACCTGTTATCCGTAAGTTGGCCATCGGAAACCATCACTGTGGGAGGTCGTAGTTATTGGATTCCATGACCGAAAAGTGGAGAGTGGAATTGGGGGAAGAGGTGTCCAGGTGAAATTGTCGAGGGAGTTTTTGTCCGGTACTGGGTCTGGGGCAGGGGAGCATAGGTAGAAACGTGACACCGCGATGTGAAAAAGCAGACTGTGAACGTGTAACACTCACACACACAGGTGCTCTAGCCTTTGGGTATATCGTGAATTGTGATGCACCATTCTTGAAATTTTGACTACTTACACTGAATTCCATGAGATCTCTCTATCACCCTCTCATGGCATTAAATTTACACAAATAAATATTTAAACTTGAAAAATAATGGATTATTTTAGCCGAATTTAACTCGGTCAAACTAGTACAACGAGTGATAACGAATATTTTATAATTGTCATGTGATTGATGAAAAATTTAGAAATAATAATCAATCAGATAATAAATATAATATACTTACGTATTTAATTGGTTGGTTCGATCAAATCTATTTAGAGTATAATTTTTCATAAATAGTTGGGGCTTTATATAGAACTCTCATCTAGTCATTCTAACTTAAATTTGATTACATAAAACTTGTGCAATGAGGAGCAAAGTTGAATTTGAGTTAGAATAGTCGGTCCAAAACTTGTAGGTGTAAATTGATTCTTTGAATCTTTTAATCCAGCGAACCAATAGACCCGCACAGATATTAAAAACCAAATTGAAAAAATGTTACCCTAACTAGCATACTAAGGGTTATCCTAAAACAAAAAGTTCTACTCAATCGAGTGTCTCATCCTCGCTAGTTCATTGGCGCTCGTGTTGCCCGTCCTAGGAACATGCATGAGACTAGCATCCCATGACTTCCTCAACAACTTATGACAATTCATCACAAGATTTCTCGACAGATACTTTTAAATATTTTTTTAAAACCATCATCTCTAAATCAATCTCAATTTGACAGTAACGTCTTTCTCAAACAAGCTTCAATCCTTTGCGCAAACCCAGAGGTTCCGGAACCGTAATTCGAACCTCCCAAGCTTCATAGAATGACCAGACAACCATTTTCCCGTATTGTCCCGAACAAATCTACCCACGGCTGCCCTTTAAGTGTGTTGGTACATGCTTCATAAAAATTATCTCATTTAAAAAAGTTCTAATACAAAACTTTTAGTTAAGTTGACATAAAACCCCATCAACAGTTCAAGTAGTTAATAAATTCATTATCTAAGAGAAGATCCAGGGTTAAATTTCATTAAAAAGTACGTATGTATGAAAAAAAAGTTGACGTAAAATCCCAACCGATAGAAGGATTTTTTAACATTCCCATGTGTTATGGGTCGCACTTGGTGTCAAGGTTGCGACCATAACTTGGCGGCGTTGGTTGCGGGTGATTCGGAAATATCGTCCCGCTGGTGTGGTGGAGCAGAGGCCCTTAATGATGTCGGATCGGAATTCTGTTCGATGGGCATATTCCTCGAGGTATGAGGATGGTCTCCACCAAATTTGAGGTCATTCCGAGTCCGTTTGGGCTTGGGGGTTGTGGAGCGACCGGGAAGTGGTTGGAAGCGCGGGGCTGACAAGAGTACCTTGAGCAGAGAGGTCAAACGAAGGTATTTCTTGGAGATTTTTTATGAACAACTTCCTTGACGTGTTGCGATGCTCTCTAAAGTTTCAAGTCATTTGGACACCGTTTGAGCCTTGAACAAGCCTTGACAACAATGTGCTGTCATACAGGGGCAGTTTCGTGAATTCAGCACTTTGCGTGGGCAAAACGTGAACGATGGAATCTTGGATGTGGCTGAAAGTTTGGAGAATGATTATTTAAGTCAAGGGCTTCATTCGGGCGAAGACGGCGAGCAATTTGGAGGTCGGATGCGGGATTTACGGAAAATCGCATTGCTCGGCTAGATTGAGTGTCCAGTAGTGGAAAGAAGGAAAAACTTTTTAACCCTACTATAAGGGGGGCATGCATTGGTGAGCATCAGCCAGCCCTCCCTGTGCTGTGAGGGCACAAAGTGAGCACAGTGTGGGCAAGGGCTGCCCACATGGGCCAACACTTGGAACCCAAAGGAGGACTTAGTGTTCTCGGGCGGTTTGGGAACCAAACGAGCAGCGTGGGACTGTGTGGTTCGCGTTGGGCATCCTTTAGACCATGTAGGTTTTGTATGAGCTCCCGCTAAGCCCAGCGGCTGTCCCTAAGTTGCTAGACACAAGAAACACCTCAAGGCCGATTGAGTGATCGGGACGAGTTCTCCAATATCCCGTGAACTAACTCGTGGATAAGGGCGAAGGGTTCACGCACGACACGGGGGTTCGTAGACTTAGGATATGCGATTGTTGGGCAACAACGCATAGTGGACATGATGTCAAATTGCCGATGAGCTTGAATACAAGTCCTAAACTTCGTGTGGGACGATTGTGTGTTGATGGCAAGTCGAATGAGCCTTGGACTTACGAGTTACCCTACTCAGGCGAGAAGCAAGCGAAGGGGGCCGAGGCGCACTTAATGCCAAAGCATCCCGAGTGAGCGACGAGCACGAGGATTGCGTGTTGGGCGTGCTAGCGACCCTTCATGCCGAGAAGGAGCAAGAATGCTCCCGTGCCATCAAGAGGCATTGTGGGACTCGAGGTTATGAGACGAAGGGCAAGCATGCTAGCCTATAGAACATGAATGAGCGAGTGCCGAACACGAAGTGCGGCATTAGTAAGCATTCAGAAGCTATCACTAGTATGCGAATGATGCTAAGAAAAGCAGGGTTATCGTCAAGACTCGAAGATGGAAGGTGAACCGAAGGTTTTGGAGAGCCTGGGAGCCTCACGGGCGAAAAATTGTTCCGCTGCACAAGTAATTGAGCCCGTGACACTGTAACGCCCCGACTTTTTGGCCTTACAAGTATGACATATGTGTTTACCAATGTGTGCGAATTAATTGTTCACAAATACTTTGCATATTTAATTTTATTCATTAAATTCCATTAAGTGAATATTTGGAATTCCAAAATTATGTGAACCTTGTGGGCTTGTTCGTGTTTTATTTGATTTCTGACTTTCATGAATTTTGAGTATGTTGGTAATTTATGTGTGGATATGTGCTCATTTTGTGTATTTGATTTGGCTTGATGTGTTTTTGGTTTGAGTTTTGGTAACTCGACCAAAGTGGAGGCTAACGAGCAATTAGCGCACCATTTGGTCCGGGTGACTTTTCTTGAGCTTGGGAAATTCGAATTCGAATTCCGTCACCTCCATTGAGCTCGAATCGATGATTAGGACTCGATGGGACTAGCATTATATTTTTTCAAGATCACTAAGACCTCCGAAATCCAACCGAAACGAGCCCCTTATGCATTAAATGACGACCTTTGGCTAATCTCAAGTCACGGACCTACCTGACGACCCTATGAACCCCTAAATCACACCCTAGCCCACTTGACACACTCCTCACTCTTCTAATAAGCCCCAAAACTGAGCCATATGCCCCCATTCCCCAAAATATTCAGCCACCTAAGAAAAGAAAGGAGAAGAAGAGGAAAGAAGAAAAGAAGAAGAACACCCTTTTCACATTGAGGTTCTTGAGCTCATACCTCCACCATTTCTTCTTCAATTTGAAAGGTAAGGCCATGAATGTGTTATTTATCTTTCCCTTTTTCATTTAAGTGCTCTCATGCTTCATGGATTAGAGATTTGATAGGATTTTTGGAGATGTTGGTGAATAGTTAGGTTTTGAGGATTTTTGATGGGTTTGTATGCTTCCTTGAGATTTCATTGAGTTTGATGCATATAATTAATTGATCCTAAGACATCATATTTCACTCTTATGAACTTATATTATGTGGTAGTTGATCATGCATTGTATTTCCATTATTGAGGGTTGAAGGAATTTGGGGGAAAATTTGAGCATTTCATCTTCAATGCATGAATGGACTTGTGATTGTGTTTGTGCATGAATTATGGAAGTTTTTAGGGTGATTCTTGATGCATAATCTTATCCTTGATGTTGTCTTGGAGTTGTGATTGCTTGGGTGAAGTTTGTGGTTGTTGCTGCGTTTTTAGCAGGGGAATCCGTGCGGCCGCGCGCGTTTTGCACTACAAAGTCCCGAGGCCGCGCGCGAAGTTCAGTCTGGAGAATTTTATTCCCTTGCGGCCGCGCAGGTTTTCAGGCCAATATTCACGCAGCCTGGCCTTCGTTTATGCTCAGAATGACCTGAAATTTAAACCACTAAAACTTCATTGAGTCTACTTTATTCTCCAATTGATTTCACCTAATGTTTTCTAGATTGTGAGATATACCCATTTACTTTTTGTGTCGCCACTTCACCGGAAAACTGCATTCGTCCAACTTTACACCTACGCCATTTTCACCTCACTTTGAACCACGATTCATGCCACCTATGCTTGAAAATATCTATTTGTCTGGTTTTATATCCAACAAATAAAACCCAATTTGGACTTCTAAATCTTCAGATATCCTCGTTTTACCTCGGCTTGCGCATTGTGAAAAACTGTTAGTTTTGGCATAGATCCCGTTCGGAGCTTCTTCTTTTTCATTTTTCTCATAATTTCCCACCCGATTATGATCCTAACATGTTATATGATGTATTATGTTCATTTTTTTGAAATTTATGGATTCGCTTGATGTGTTATGTGCAAGATATGAACTCATATGTCCTTATTGCTCCTTTATGTTCATGAACACTTTGATACTTGAGATGTGAACCCTAATTGCTCATTTTGGTCTTTCTTAAGATTCATATGACCTAATTACTTAATGAATTATATGTAATGATCTTTGTTAGATAATTATGGTTTGATTTGGATTGATGTATGAAAGATATGAACTTGCATGGATTCGAACGTATGAAGTATGAATGAAGTGATAGAGTGTGAGCCTTTATGGGCATTTATTGTGCACATGAACATCTCCATGACATGATATTATTTCTTATGCATCTCATGTCATACTTATTTCATTGTCGAGCGTCATATGTGGTCATATTGAGTCTCACACCACTTTTCTTGCACAGATTTGGGTCCAGTTGGAGGCGAGGCCGCTTCTTGAGTCTTTTGTTCCTTTGTTTTGACTTCAAGGTGGGTTTCTCTACTATTAGCTATGAAGACCTGATATAATTCCCAACGTGCAAAGTTTTGAGCCAAAGTGTTACATATGTATGTATATATCGAGTCTTTTCATCGAGCAAAAAATTGTCAACGTTAAGCCCTTTTATTTATGAACTCCTACCCTTGTTTTTGGCGAATTGATTGATTGCACATTTATGGGGCCTAGGGGCTTAGTGTGTGGGGTGAATCGGGGAGGCATAGGACTGATGGTGAAGCGCGTACATTAGTCCCAACCAAATTGCGGTGATACTGGACCCCGCCAGGAGGTTTGGCGGGGAATGGGAGCTGAGCGCCATTGGGGGATTCATGTACCCCCATTGGACTATGATTGGGTGGTCGAGCCTTGCTAACTCGTCCACCACCCGGAGAAGCAGGTTAGAGCCGTGCAGGAAGACCGGTATACGGATTGCCCAAACGGAAACTTATGATTTATGATTGTGCACGAAAGATTTGTATGATCACTTATGATTTGTGATTTATGACTTATGATTTATGGTAAATAGATACACGAGGTGGAGGATGGAGACTTAAGCCTTTCATCGGGCTCACTTATGACCTATTGATCGAATTATGAATTGAAATTGATTGTTATAATCCCATTTGATGACTTTGTTCTTTTGCCCACTTGGGAAATGCTTTGAAAACCTCTTTTGGGATTATAGCTTGCATGTACGTGATTTAAATTCTGTCATATCTTATATTTATGCCCCATTTTTATACCCACCAGTCTCCTATATACTGAACCCGGTTTTTGTTTCAGTTGTGTTGTGCAGGTTTCCTTTTGAAGAGTGCTAGGCAGGAAGTCAAGTCTTTTGGTTTTTGTATTAGAGTCTAGCATTACTCTTACACACACTCATATTTACTTATTATCGTATTTATGTTTATGAACGCTCATGGCGCATTTATTATTGTCTTGAGGCTATGAAGGCCATGATGTATGTATTACTTTTGTTGTAGAGCCCGTGACTCGGTTTGATTATGCGATATGTATATTGTATGCTTCCGCTTTAATATTGAGCTCTGATACAGGTTCGTTTATTTAGTCCAAGGGTTAGTCACGCCTAGCCTAGCGAGTGAGTTGTGTCCCCGTTCGTCTTGATTTGGGCGTGTATGGACTTCCATTTCATATGCGGGTCGGGTCTTGGCGCGGGGCATGTGGCGTCACGCGCCGGGCGCTACATTATTGCATCGCATGTTTGGCTTAAGGGTTAGTCTCGCCTAGCAAGATGTGATTTTGTTTTGTCACCCGTTCACTACGAACTTGATTCATGCTTGAAAACTGATTTCATGCGTGAGTCGGGGTGAGTAGTGCGGGGGTTGTAAGGCCTATCGATGCGGGTGCTACATCTGATCTCTTAGTTGTCCAAATATCAAGACACTTTGTAAGAAGGACCAATCGGAAGTATTTTCGGCGTAGATCGACCCTCCACTAAATCAAGTCAGGTCACTATATCATGAAAGATTATCATGCAATAAATTTAGTAATAGAAAGCTTGGGTTAGTGATTGAGCGTGTATTTATAATTAAGGATGGCAACGAGCCGAGCCGTCTCGCGAGCTAAGTCCAAACTCAATCCCTTTGAGCCTTAGCTCGTAGCTCGCGAGCCCATTTATTTAATTAAAAAATAATTTTTAAATTTTTATATATATAGATATTTTTAAAATGTATAATATTATACATATATTTATTAATTTTTATACAAAATGAATAAAAAAGTAATATATTTATTATATATATTTATTTAATATATATTATTATACATAAAAATATATTAAATAATTAAAAAAGACTATTTTTTATCTAAAATAATGTAATATGCCCGAGCCTCGAGCCGAGGCTGCATCGAGCCTTGGTCGAGCCGAGCCCGAGCCAGGAAAAAAAGGCCAAGGCTAGGCTCGGCTCGGCTCGTTGCCTTCCCTAGACTGCACCTCTTCTTCCTCGTTATCCCCTCTTCTCCGGTCTCGGGGCTCCACCACGTTCGGCAGTGGTGGCAAGGGTTGCTGATCTGCTCTCGGAGGTGCATCGTCTCTTGGAGGAGGCGGTTGAAGATGGGGTTGAGTTGGTTGGGCGTTCTGCGCTGCCTCGAGGGTATGGGCCCTCAATCTGCCCAGTGGGGGTGCTACATTGGCGTTCGCTCCCGTTGGAAAGTAGGTAGTGGTGAAGTGCTTCCAAGCATTCTGTGTGGCTTGGGCTTCACATTGAGCGTAGATCGCCATAAGCTGTTGGCTCGTCATTTGGGGCATCTCTACCCCTTGGATCTCACGCGGTAGGGTAATTGGGAGGTGCAAATTTCCCATGTGATAGGACTGGATGGTTGGCAGCATGTGGGGTATTAAACCGGACATCACGCTTGGCCCAACTCCAGGAGCGTATCCTTGTATAGCTCCCTGTGTAAACCCTAGCAACGTGTTGGGTTGTACGAACATGGTGCCTTGAGACGACATCATCATAGTGGTGAACGCACCGACGTTCGGGACCTCAGCTACGTTGGTGGTAACTGCGGTGCTCGTGGTGGTAGGCGGCGGTGGTAGGGGAGTGACGCCTTGGGTTGCCGTGGCGGTTTGGTTTGCCAAACCTACCGTTAAGTTCACGGCTCCGATCGCGGTGGTGGTTGCCACAGTGGTGTCTCCACCTCCGGGAGCTTCCTTGTTGAGTGGAGGGAGTGTCCCTCGGTTATCCGCGGTTCCAGAACGTGTAGTGACCACCATCTAAAGGTTTGTACAAAGCACAACCAAAGGAAAATGAACTGAATTGGAAAATAAGAGCTGTGATGGATGGGTGTTACTGTTCGACTAGCTATGAAATTAAAGGCTGAGTACGGTGGTTTCCCACATACGGCGTCAAAAATGATGGTGTCAGAATCGGTAAAAGATGAATTAACACCAAACACTTTCTATTTGTGAGAAGAGAAGACCATCACAGGGGGTTGAGCCTCAGGAAGTGGGTTCCCAAAGAGCGTGGATTCTACCAGCTAGGGTAACACCAAGGAAAATGAAGAAGATGAAGCTGTATGAAGCTTGAAAATGTGCAGCAATGGGGTTTTCCAGTTCAGTGTGGTGTATTTCTTGTGAGTGAAGAAAGCTACTGTGTAGAAGATGAAGATTGCTTGGGGAAGGAGAGGAGTATTTCTCCTATTTATAGTTTGAGGGTGAGGACTATTCGGTAATATTAACCGAGTGGTCCCGAAATAATATTGCCTTAGACACGTGGCTAAAAGCGACGGGCATGCGTTATTATCACCTTTTAGGCAGTTACGCCCAACTAGTGTGTCAGCGGCTGTTAAGGGTTTATTCCCTCGGGTATTAGCCTATGTAGGAGTGGTCTCGAGCATAAGGACGCTCAAGAAGTAGTCTCCCTGTT